>RYFJ01001592.1:0-125692 GCA_003991445.1 Oryza meyeriana var. granulata
CATCCGTTGCTATCAATGAATTGACCAGATTCCCTGCACGCCCAATTGAATGATCCAAAAATTCTTGTAAATCTTAAACCTTTCGTAGCTGACTATTTTCTGCAATATTTGCCGATCACCCTTCTGCTGTCATAGTGAGATCGCATCGGCTCTACTACTTATCCCTTCAACCCTGATAATATTTCATGCTCATTTAATCTAAAGCGATATCGATCGATATCGGCTAATCTTTAGCGATGTAGAGAAAAAACATCGGCTTTCCGAATTAGCTTTAAAATCGGCTCTACTCAACCAGATTCAAGAATCAAATCCCACACGCTAGGGTAGTATTTCTTAAGATATCTCCATTAAGCCACTTATCAAACTCTTGTCCCATCAAGATCTTCTAACACATAGCATACCACGGCACACAGCGATAATCCGATAAGGCCCCTCCCAATTAGCGGAACCATTTTTCCAAAGCTCTTTATCTCTGGCCCGATCGGCAAAATCAACTCTCTACACGAGATCTCCCTCCGCAAACCGATTATCAACCACCCTTTTTGTTGTAATTGCCGAGCTGCCTTAGCCTTATTCCTTGATCCTCTCTCAAACGCTCCTCAAACCGATTCATGAGCTAAAAATCTCAAGTTCATCTATCATTAAGTATAATAATCATCGGACTGTCAAACTGATTCGCCAAAGAAATTCTTCTAGAGCCGATGTTAGTTTCCCATGGTAAAACCGCCTCATTCCATTAATCTAACTGATACGGCGGCACCCGAGCTTAGATCCCATGACATCCATCCGATAGGCCCATAGTTGAATCAGCTAACGTAGTATGCATCGCCTCGGGCTGCTCATCAATATCTTTCCGCTTAATTAATTGATCAGACTCTCTAGAAGCTGTCCGCCGCTATCCATTGGCACTGAGCCCATAATAAGCGATGAATTCAATTCAACTTAATCCCCGATACTGCACAGCAAACTGGCTGAAACTCGATTCAGACACGAGAGATAGACCCCCTAATCTAATTTTTAAAATAATTATTTTAGCTAGTTTCGTCTGAGGAATCCAAACCGATAAATGAGTATGCTCCTTCACAAACTCGATGGCTTCTTGGACGTAACTTCTTGAAAGGAACCGCCTCTACCTTGACACTTGGTGAATAATCGCGTGTGCGCGCAATATTGAGACTTTGGCCTGTACTTGATGGAGGAAAACTCTGACGCCGATCATTGTCCTCCGCCAACCTCGGGGGTGACGGGCATGGTTGATGAAGATCATAGCCATCGGTGCCGCTGTATATTTCCAAATTTCTGGCAATCCTGACACACCTTTATAATACCTAAAAACAATCCTCCACATTGTGGCCAAAAATACCCTACTAATCTCAGCAACCACTTCATTCTTATGAGGTCCTGAGAGTTGCCGCAGGGAGCAGACGCGCTTCCATGCCTCGCACATAACCATTTGGTCTTCTTCCAAATCAGGCAAAACAATGCAAACTCCCTCAAGTCGATATAATCCCCATCCAGGCATTCTACATATTTAGTAGCTTAGACCGAAGTTTTCCTGAAATGCGATTGCGATGGTATTGTTGCAAGTAATCAACTAACTCATGTCTCGCTAGTCATCGCGGCTTTGTTGGG
The DNA here is from genome assembly GCA_003991445.1 of Oryza meyeriana var. granulata. NCBI lineage: Eukaryota > Viridiplantae > Streptophyta > Magnoliopsida > Poales > Poaceae > Oryza > Oryza meyeriana. The sequence goes on from RYFJ01001592.1 coordinate 1,633, forward strand.
ATGTCATACGGGCTTATCTTCAACTCCAATCTGTGCTATTCAGCCGATACACCCCTGAGCAATCTGGCGGCCAAGATCATTGGCTTGCTAAATTCTTGCTGCCTGAGAATATGATCTATTGAAACAATCTGTGAAATCTCTTAACAAATCCGTACTACTCTCAATAACTATACCCTCAAAACATCATCCTGCTCATATTCGGCGTTCAACAACTGTTTGGAAGCCTATCCAAGTAAGAATTGCCAATTATCTCTAGAACATCAGCTCCAATTCTTAAGAGTTGAAGTTTCCTTTCTTAACACCCAGCCTCGTATTCTGCTCTGATGTAGTCCGATAAGGCTTAATTGTAAAAGCAAACTCAAAACGTTGCCCCCCGAGGCGGACATGTATCACGTTAACCGATACCAGATCCATGCTTGCAACGCGTTTTCGATCTAGGAAATACTATAAGTCCATTTGGATCCGGTTCTACATATCTTGCGCTGACACCCTCGGTGTGTTGCAGCACAATAAATCGCCACGCCTGTTCCTATCGCTAGCCGTTCATACCTCAAAGTCGATCGCGGCGAAGACGTAGCAAAAACTCCCACTGCCCCACAGTCGGTCCCCTTGTGTCAGATCTGGCGCCGACACGGATATATTGAAGGTCGGTAAGGGCAGGACCTAGCTATACAAAGTCGATAGGGATTGATATAGCACTACATTGGAATATATACAATTCTCTCTCCGCGGCATTAATCTATTATCATTATATATTGTAAGCAACTTCGCTTCGTTCCCTCATACTTGGGATATGGACTTGCATCGGCGCTTATTATACGTGCCTCTCATGCGGAATTAAGATGCATTACGCATAGTTCTGTTATGCGTTGTCGAACGCCTTCAATTACGCCAACCCAGAAAACAATATCTATATTTATTAATGTTAATGGTAAATTTTATGACATAATTTACGTGAGTATGAAGTGCGTTCTTACAAGACTTCTCGAGAGCCGATCATGTGATTGCAGCTCCTGTCTTATCGCTGTGGTCTCTAAGCTATTATATTTACATATAGTATACTTACATACCAAGCACAGAAGCACAGAGTGGCCAGAGTGCATTATATAGATGTGCGCCTCATCCGTATACTGGCCTCTCGGGCAGCATCACAAAGGGCTAGATGCTTCCTCCACCTTTTAGACTTCACCTATTGTTATTGCGACGGAACAGAGATGAGATCAGTGAATATATAGAGTAATGGGTCATCGGCTCTCTTGTATTACGTGCAAAGGACAACTCTGTTAATGAGTATTACCCACGCATACAAGGCCGGAGTAGGGCCTCAGACGACCGAAACGCAGTATTGTGTATGATCTTCGGGCTGGCGACATATATTGATCCAATAGTGGCATTGATTATTATCACTCTGAGGAGCTAATCGCATTGAGTATGTTAGAGAGGAGGAGATCAGCGTGATGTTAAGATGCCGGGAACATATCATATCTCAATTTCCGCATTTTTCTGCGTCTCCAGGAAATTTCACGCACATTATATAATTTTTGATTTGCATCAAAGAGAATAGAGGGGAGTGTTTTGACTTGGCATTATATGATAATAGCCTTGATCGCGCGTCAGTAATATGCTGCCTGAAATCGCTCTTGGAGCTTGGCTGTGGAAAGTTGCGGGTGACCAGGTGTTTATAGGTAGGTATTAGGACTTAAATGATAATATAGAGATAGATGACGTCCAGGGCAAAGACACCGAGTGCTGCCTTCAGTTGCAGTCTATCATTCCTCTCGTGGGAGTTCAAGGACGCTTAATTTTTTGCGGTCTATGGTGTGACGTTGGCCTTGGTGCTATCTCCGTAGTCCAAGGATTATCGATTCTTCCAAATCATCAGCCGACGGTAAATGCTTTGCCCCAGTTTCCCCTCAAGTCCTGGCAGATAGATGCGCATCCCACGTATTATGTCAGAGCGACTTGCTGATGGGGGTGTCTGTGATTTCCTTGGCTGAGTAAGCCTAGAGATAGGTCGCTTCGTCCAGAACTCTCCGGATAGGGCGCAGGTCTACAACGTCGGCCTCGCGACGAGACTGGCATGATCAGTCATGGTGGCGATGTTGGTCGAGGTTGCCGAGTCTGTAGAAAGCGCGCAGCTGCGACTTATCTCCCTGCGAATTGTAGGTTAACATCTGGTGATGTCGATTGTCGAGGGCACGGCAACAGTTCGCGGTGAATCCAGTCCCTGGCCGAGAAGTAAACATATGATCCTTTCCCGGTTCAAGACGAAAAATCTGTGGAGGGTAATGTCTACTCCCTATGGGCTGTCACTTTCCACGTGGAATAGACGCCTTTTGCTTTCTGAGTGGTAATTCCCACCGAAGTCTTTAGCACCATATTTGTCTTGATCACGATGGTATCTCGGGCGCATCAGGTCTTCCCCAGTTACTTCCGGAATGTGGCATGAGGCATGGAAGATTTAACAGTCGTTGCCCCTCAATCAACCAACTCTTGGTCATCGGCGCTTCCCACTCATCGACCTTGATGTATAACGCTGTTAGGTCCCGTCTGCTCTTGTTTTTGGTTTTTTCGGACTTTCCTCAGGTTTATCAAATATGGCTTGTATCAGGACTGTAATGTCAGGTTTGAGTCGAAAACCTCTCCTCATCGCCTTCTTTCAACTGAATGAAAGCGCTCTAAATTATACTGGGCCCTGGGGCAGAAAGAAGAACCTATGTTCCACCCGGAGCTGATGAGCATGCTGCATCGTCCTTCCTCCTTACTCGCCAAACTTGCTTGGTCCTCTTGGGTACGATATGATCGGTGCTTCCCTCCTGATCCTGGCGCTGCTCTTGTGCCTTTTGCCTCTCGCGTGTCGTAACCGTGCTGTGCCCTTCTCTTCTGATTCTTCGTGAACATGCGCCGCTAGGACACCACTGAGGATTCTGATGCGGGCTTGTTGTTCAGTGTCTCCTGGTTTCTCATGCTGCTTCTTCTTCATCCTCTTTCAAGGAATTTTCATGGATCGGGCCCTAGTCGGCGGATATAAACCATGATGCTCTTTCCCGCAAAATCTTGGTGTGGGTAGGCCGATCTTGTGAAAACACCTCTGCTGCTTGATCACGCGATTTACTTGCCTCCACTGCTTCACTCGGGCAATTTTCAACTATGGCAAGTCTCATCCCTATCCCAGCAGAACCGAAAGATTGGGTAGTCCCAATGTGATTATTATCTGTTCTGGTTCATCCCTCTGTTCTCATCATCTTGAATTATTTTTTCTATCATGTCCGATGAAGTAATCCTTGACTTGTACCTTGATGCTCGCTCCATCGGCCTGATTCCTTGATGGAACCCGCATAGACCATGTTACGGGCGAACGGGTGCCGCATCTATCTCATTGGCTTCTCTTGTCTTCAAACTTGATTCGTCCTGCTCAACAGCCATCTGAATTTGTGGTGCCGAAAAAACCTTGCACTCCGTTAGTATGGTGCGATATCCGCATTGTGCCACTTGCAATATTTCTCTCTCTTTAGTTTCGGCTGATGGAATCACGTGTTTGGCGCGCAATGTGTATTGTGCTTCTCTGCTGTAACAACAAGTCAAAGATTATCGGCTTTACCAACATCAAAATGCATACCGTTCCTCCTTGCCGATATCTCTTGACCTGCGGGCATGATACTGACTTCTTTGTTCCTGGCCCAGGCTCGCCAATCCAACTTCAGCATCGGCACGATTCCTCAGTCATCTGATCTGTCCGTTGAATAGTAACCTGATACCTGAGCACCTGTCTGGGGGGGATGTATCGCTTTCTGCCTCTGTACTTATCCTTTTTTGCCTCTTGAAATCGCGTTCTGAATGTCCGATAGGTGCGAAGAGGTGTAGGCTGGGAGGCAATACCAGGGTGAGACGAAGAGAACCTGCTTACCAGGTGCCAGAGTGCGGCGGGATTCAAAGCGTCTTGTTGAAAGTAAAACCTTCGTTCTTAATTTGGCGCCAAGCAGACTGTCAGGTGTCAAAAGGCCAGATCATGGTTTCCAGATTGCCTGGCATGTGGGTGGGGTGTGCCAGGTTCAAACTATAACATCGGTGGGTGGGTTTGGTGCTGGTAATCCAGAAATCGCTGAACATATTCCGGCGTACTTTGTTTTGGGTGTGGGGCATCTGCGTTGCCGTCTAACCGATGGCAAATCAGACATCTCAACCGTGAATCAGCAAAGAAATGCATTTGTGAAAAAGCTGCTTCTCTGAATCGTGGGTGGTCTCACCGAAACAGAATTCGGGCGTAATGAGTATGAGAACTGGATGTAAAGCCGATCCAGATAGTGATAGGGGAAATAAACAATACCTAACCTCAGGCCTCTGCCGGCCGGATGCCGTCTGTGCCCCGCACTGTGCTCAGGAATTGGCAATGCACATGTTCTGCTGTTTCGGGGTAGATTGTGTGTGGGGTTACGACGTGTTGTCCTGCCTGAAACTTAGAAAAAGTCCGGGACCCGGTATCAGTGTGGTAACGTTGGAAGCTCTAATCAAGCAACCACTCAGGAGTATGGGTGGGCCGATACATGAATGCTTGTTCCTTGGGCTTGATCCCGAATGCTCCTTACTATCTCTTTCAACCCATGCCGGACAAGTCTCTTCTCTTACATCTCCTCTTTGCTGATATTGCTATACTGTATCGGCGGTGGTTTGCGTGATGCGTTGTCTGTGATACTGGGCCCTTTGATAAGTACCCGGATCGCCGGTCCGCTCTTTTGCTGGGGGTATGTGGGGTGGTTTTGGTGGGTGTTGTGTGGTTTTTTGTTGTTGCTGATTCGCAAGGTCTGGGGATATCCTCCATAGTAAATAGAGGCCGGGTGATATCCAGCAGGAATATCCTGTTGCCCCACGCAGGCTAGCCTGGTTCTGTCGTGAACAAGTGTGCTGGTACACTCTACTAGATGTTTGTAGTTAACCTTGTATTTGATCCATCTTTGGCGGAGAGAAAAACAGGACCCGGTGGTTCTTGGGCAAATTGAGTCCATCAACAGTCTCGTCTTGATGAGATTAAATGTCGACAGGTGTTTACCAAAGACTCCTGACTGATTTGCGGGATCTGAGCGCATGGGAACAGCCTCATTAACCATCTCCTGGCAAAGGCTTGATGTTGGTGAGCTCTCGCGTTGTGTGCGGCTCGATGTCTCCTACAAGTACTGGTTTTGGAAACTGAGACTTCTGAATCGCGGGGTTTTTGGGTGGGTTTCCTTGCCTTGGGGTCATAGTGTGTGAAGGATTCAAGGCACAGCTTCTGAAATTTGTCATGGTCTGTTCAACTTGCTGTTTTGTCCTTTAGTTAGATCTTCCATCGGTGACTGGTATAACATTGTCTGTCGATCTCTTTCCAAGCCATGTTGCAAGGTTTTGATTGTTAAACTTTGCGTTGAAACTTTGGTTGAAAACTTCGTGTCCCACCAGGTGTGGGGAGGCTGTGCCAAAATAAGCGTGTTGACGCCGAAAACCCGCCGCGGGCTCGTCCGCGTCTGAGTGACACGCGATAGGCCTGGGAGGATCTGCTTAAACCGTCCTCAGTGGCAGGTCCTAAAGTCTTGGGAGGTTCGTAGGCGTGCCAGTCAATTTGACCCTGTGATTGACAAGGAGAAAGAATGTTAAATTCGCGAGCCATCGGCTGGAAGCCGGCTTGGACTCTATCTCATCGGCGATGGCCCGATACGCACTGTAGTACTTATACATCGATGTCGATGTTTTACACCGGCAATAAATATATGGGGCTACTCGGCGGATGGAAACTCGGTGATTGCAAGGAACACAACGGAAATTTTATACTGGTTCAGGCCCTCGATGTGAGGTAATACCGCTACGTCCCAGTTGTGGTGTTATTTCCTTTGAGGATTTGTGGTGGTGATTCTGGTGAACCAACTCAACCTGCCTCATGGGGCGCCCTGCCCCCTTATATACTGGGGACAGGGTTACAAGGTAGGAGTCCCCATCGGATTACGACTAGGAGATCTCCCTTAGAGATATAACGCACCCGACTAGGAACTGTATATTTCCTTTCTATAGAAGGCGAAGTCTGCCGAATTTAGCTATATCTCTAATTATACAAGGCCTAGGCCCATCCTCTATCCGAGTGGCCCATATGCTTGTCATGAGGTACCCCCCATGGCACCCACAGTAGCCCCCGAGACCTTCATAGTTGAGTCACAGCTGATGCCAAGTGCTCATCCTCCACGGTGAAAGTCTTCCGAGTGCATTGCTCCGAGTGCTCTTTGTCTGAGTGCTGCTTCTCCCGGAGTCCTGCTTCATGTCAGCTGGCAGCGAGGCTATGAAGGGCTCCATGTAGATGTTGGAATAGTGTGCGCCGAATAGGCGCACCTATTAGGTGTAGCCCCCGACTTTGTGCTTAATTGTGAAAACAATTAAACATGAAGTCAAAGATCTTTAACCTTGTAGTCTTTCCCGAGTAGATTACTACTGGTACATGAGACTCTTCGGTATCATGTCAACCGGAATATGATTATAGTCTTGCCGAGTAGGGAACTACTCGTATATAGGACTCTTCGACTTCATGTCAGTCGGAATGTGTGTTTATAGTCTTGCCGAGTAGGATGCTACTCGTATATGGGACTCTTCAGCGTTATGTCAGCTGGAAAAGGGGGTGTTTATAGTCTTTCCCGAGTAGTATACTACTCGAAAATTAGACTCGTCGGCATCATGTCAGCCGGAAAAGGTGTTTATAGTCTTTCCCGAGTGGCGTCCCATTCGGAAGTTAGACTCTTCAGCTCGTCAGCTGGAAGATTGTTTATAGTCTTTCCCGAGTAGTGCACTACTTGAAGGTTAGACTCATCCGCGTCATGTCAGCGGGAATGAGAATTTTATAGTCTCTCCCGAGTAGTGAACTACTCGAAAGTTAGACTCATCCGCGTCATGTCAGCGGGAATAATGCTGCTCATGGCAACTGGTGGCCACGCATGTAGGCCGAGTACCACTGTATGAAAAATAAATCCATTACGTGGTTAGGTGTACTCGAGAGAGATACCTACATCTCCAATTTTAATGAAGACCAGCTTGTGATCCTTGTAAGGATGTATCCTCGAGACCTGGTGGATAAGACAGATACCCAAACATATATGTTTAGCAATAAGGCTCTCATGAAGCATATCTGTTTACCTCATCGGTTCCTGTGGGTAGCACCAGCGCTATAATTTCAACTCAGCCTGCGGGCGGCCCACATGGAGCATGCTACTATAGGAACTCATATCTTGGTGGCTGCTACCAAATAAGCCGGCCTGAGCCGACCTATCCAGCATAGCTCTAGAGAAGTATCATCCATCGCATGTCAGGATGAGTTTTTTGGTGTTGGTAACCGCAATCAGCCAGAGAAATCCTTATTCGCAAGCCTTTCCGACTTACGTTCTGGATGCAAACTGGTTGCCACATGTACCCGAGTAGGTATGTTGCAGGATCTGCTTGCCCTCCTCAGGTGTGACGCAGTGCATGAGAACTCCGGATGCGCTTTGACGATGTAAGTCTTCTCTGACTTGGGAAAAGCCGAACAAGGTACCCGAACCTTGCATTAGCAGAGGGTTCGGCTGGTGACCCTCATGGGGCGTACCCTATCCAACAGAGTTATAGCCAAGCTAGGCACCCGAATCTTGCATTAGCATAGGATTCGGCTGGCGACCCTCATGGGGCGTACCCAACCTGACAGAGTTGCGGCCAAATAAGGTACCCGAACCTAGCATTAGCGTAGGATTCGGCTGGCGACCCTCATGGGGCGTACCCTACTTAGCCGAGTGGTACACAGCTGGGCCTGCAATATAAAGATATCGGATGAGTAGCATCTGATGATGGAAATAATCACCCGAATAAAATGTATTTTACAATGTATGTAAATACATGTTCTTCCTCTTTTTGATATTAATTTCCTCGAGTAGTTGACCCCTTACGTTTAAGCACTCTGCCCGACTAGTCATAGCCCCCTAGCGTCGGGAGTTGGCTCATGGCTCTTTCCCAGGCACGCGTTTTGGGTGACTTGAGTTCGTCTTACATGGAGCAGAGTTTCACGGATCGAGATTTATGCTACTCGAGTACTTTTGTAATCATTTAAGAGCAAAAACGGAAAAAAGTAAATGCGCAGCTTATACACCTATTAGGTGTATGCGGCTGTGGCACTAGCAAGGCCGAGTGAGGAGATGTTTATCAGAAAGCGACTTAGCTGTTCGGTATTTGGGAGTGGGGATGCCATCCTCGTGTTTGAGCTTGTGAGCCCCCGAGCATGTCACTTGTTGTTCTGATAATCCTCAGTTGTTGAAGGTCGAAGGCGGTTGTGACCGACTGCCACAATGGAGCCGTCTGACTTGCGTTTGCGATTCCCAGCTTTAGTCGGGACCGCGTTGTCGGTGTCGTCCCGTTTCTTCTGTCAGGGTGACTTGTCATCGAGGGTCTCGGCAACAGCGTGGGCCGAGTCGGCGTACTTGTTTGCCATGTCGAATAGGGCCTTGACAGAGTTGGGAGGCTTCCGCGTGAATTTGTCGATGAACGAGGTGTCTTTGACTCCTTTTCGAAAGGCGGCGATGACGACCTCATCCTTGACGTTTGGGATTGAGTTCTTCTTCTCAGAAAACCTCTTGATGAAGTCACGAAGAGACTCGTTCTTCCTTTGATGCAACTGATATAAGTCGTACTCGGAAGATGGCCTCTCGTATGTTCCCTGGAAGTTGGTGATGAACCGTTCCCGGAGTTCTCCCCAGGAGTCGATTGATTGCTTGGGAAGTCCTACTAGCCATGTCCTCGCTGAGTCGGCTAAAGCGACTGGGAGGTAGTTAGCCATGACTTTCTGATTTCCCCCAGCTGCTTGAATCGCCAGAGTGTAGACCGTGAGCCAGGACTCGGGATTAGTCTTGCCATCGTATTTGTTGATGCCTGTAGGCTTGAAACTTGACGGCCAGTCGACTTGTTGTAGCTCCTGAGTGAAGGCCGGTACTCCTTCGTCTTCATGAGGACTCCGACCTCGACTACGGCGGCGAAACCGCTCGTAGTGGAGGCCGAATTGCTCGTTCTCGTCTTCCAGTTGGCGTTGCTCGTCTTCTTCTCGTTTGCGGCGCCGAGCATTAATGTCTTGCTGAAGGTCGCGCCGCAGTCGGTCTCGGAGGTCCTGGCTGTCCCGACGGTCGCTTCGACGTTGCCGGTTGTTGTGGTTGCCGAGTGACGTCTGGCTTGACTCCGCGTGCTGCCGACTAGAGCCGGCCGCTCGACGTCGCTTTGAGGTGGATGAGACTGCCGCTGGGGAAGTTGATTGACTGGTCAGTACGAGTGTGTTGCCCGACTGTTGGTGCTGCTGACATGCGGCAGCGGTAAGCATGGCTTTTATCCTTGCGATCGTCGGGGTGGCCTGGTGATCAGGCCCGACCTGGACCGTGTCCAGTAGGGTTACGGCTGCCACGACGTTCTGCTGTGGCGTGACGAAGACGTTGTGGTCGCCGACTTTTGTTTGGAGGGTTTGTTGCTGAGCGGTTCGCCCAGCCCTGCGTAGGCCGTCGTTGTGGGCGTGTAGGCGTCTTGTTTCTTCCTCCTGTTGTTCTTGCAGTCGGCAGGCCTCCTCCTCTTGTGGCTCGTGTCGTCGGCATGATTCCTGAATAGGAGTAGAGCCTCTGGATGCCATGAAAATTTCTCGCGGCGGAGTGAAGCTTGCCGAGCTGGTATCCGACTTGGAGTCGGAATCCGACTGGGAGTCGTAGTCCGACTGCGAGTCGTAGTCGGAATAGTTGATGGGGGTGATTACAACTCTGACCTCCCTAGATCCGATCTCGAGCGGCTCGGAGCCGTATCCGAGTCGAACTCCAGGGGATCGGGTTTGCCGCGTCGGATGTAGATTGTAGATATCCGCGGCGTCGCCGAGTCCGAACGGGAAGTTGACGATCTCTTCCCTTCTCGGCCCGATCTCGGCTGGCTCAGAACCGAGTCCGAGTCGAACACTGGAAGGAAGAGTTGTCCCTGGACTCGGGCGTATTGGAGATCGCCGCAGCATGTCGTCGAAGATTGCCGCAGCGTCATGTGGGCCGACTGGCGCGGAGTCAGCTGGTTCCTCGGCCGGTTGGATCGGGTCCGTGTCGGCCGGGGTGAGATTGCCGATCTGGTCGGCGACGAAGTCAAGGCTTCTGAATGCGATTGTATCTCCGGGGGGGAGTTTGCCGCCGTCGACTTCGGTTGCTGGATCCATCGAGCTTGTAGATGTAGATCGCGCCGAAGCCCCTACCTGGCGCGCCAACTGTCGATGTTTTACACCGGCAATAAATATATGGGGCTACTCGGCGGATGGAAACTCGGTGTATTGCAAAGGAACACAAGGAAATTTTATACTGGTTCAGGCCCTCGATGTGAGGTAATACCCTACGTCCAGTTGTGGTGTTATTCCTTTGAGGATTTGTGGTGGTGATTCTGGTGAACCAACTCAACCTGCCCTCATGGGGCGCCCTGCCTCCCCTTATATACTGGGGGACAGGGTTACAAGGTAGGAGTCCCCATCGGATTACGACTAGGAGATCTCCCCTTAGAGATATAACGCACCCGACTAGGACTGTATATTCCTTTCTATAGAAGGCGAAGTCTGTCGAATTTAGCTATATCTCTAATTACAAGGCTAGGCCCATCCTCTATCCGAGTGGCCCATATGCTTGTCATGAGGTACCCGGGGCCCATGGCACCCACAATCGGCTTAGAGCCGATGGTGGCAGGAGCAATAGCGTAATAATACACCAGTATCGTGCTAGCCGATCATCAAAGGGATACTCAAAAACCGGCTGTAAACTTGGTAAAATAAACAGGTATAATGCATAAATAAATCAAATAAATCCTAGCCGATCATAATTTAGTGTTACTGGTGTTGCCGTGAAGATATGCTTGTGCCCGGGCCCTTGCTTACATCGGCTCCCGGGGTCTTCATCCGCTGTCCGGGCCCGTACACTGGTCCTTACCTAAGCTCGTGCCCGGGCCCTCACCTGGGGTCGTGCCCGGGAACCTGCTTGTACTTGTACTTGGATTGGCAGAATAAACCCATCGGCTAGTCCTTAGCCGATTGTAATAATAATACAGGCAAGAATATATAATAAGGTATGCAATAACATAAATGATAAATAACTGATGAGCCAGCCGACTACTGAACAGAGCGAGTATAAAATAAGACAATGAATAAATGTAGTCAGCTTTAACAGATAACTTATCGGCTAAGCACTCCGATAACACCATCGCACAACACCATCGGCTCATCAAGAGTAAAGCTATTATCGTCAGTCTAGTAGATCGGACCTAACCGTTGCAGCACAGACCAACAATGATAGCGATACTTCAATGGGCCGATAGATATGATGCGATCGTGATGAAGATAACTTACCGGCTGTGCACTCCGATAAGACGCCTGCACACAAAGCATCGGCCTAGCAGGACCGACTTATCACTAGCAGTTTAGTAGGTCGGACCTAACCGATGCAGCACGAACTGATGATAAATCGCTCCCAGTAAGCCGATACGATCTATGCACGCGTGATGTGATATACCTAATCAATCTATGAGATCAAACTGAACTGATGCAACCATAGATAAAGTAAATATATCGTGGTAAGCCGACTACCATAAACCGACTAGAATATCGGACCTAACCGAGGAAGTCCTAGCCGATAGGTAGCCGGGGTGACGAGACTTACCCTCTCGCAGGAGTTCGGACCTAACCGATGCAGCCCGGCTCGAGAAGCAGGATCCCGTCGAAGGGGTGGCGATGCGCCGAAATTTGTATTGATCGTTGTGATGATTTACAAGGTCCCCGGGCATACGTATATATACCCCGAGTTACATGAGTCCTCATAGGACACGGTATATAATTTCCTATCCATAATAGAAAACGCTAACTAATCCTGACCGGACACGAGGTCAGGTTTCCTAAAGATAAACATCTGCCTAATTAATATGTACAGTAAATAATTGCCAAATAACGGTCTTCATGGCTCCTTCCCGATTCCGGTCTTTTCTCCGTCAGTTGACTGCAATTTCTCCTTTGACCAAATCTAATACAGGGCCTTACCAAATTCTGGCGTTAACACCTAGAAAAAACCATCCTCGAAAACTTCGGAACCCGGTGTAAAATACTCGTCACTAGGCATCTTGTCACCTGCAACTATGTCTAAAAAAACAATAAGAGGTGAGTCAATACATAAGGTATTGGCAAGTCCTACCCAAAGCCTTGGGAAATGTAACACCCTGAAATTATCCCTATATAAAATATTGTGCAAAAAAATTTTTTAGAAATGGAATTAAAAGTCTCAATGAGTGAAAAGAATAAAATCAGGGAAAAATCTGAAGAAAAATGGGCTTGAAAATAATTTTATAAAATTCTTTGCTTAATTATTTAATTTCTGGAATTTTCTGGGAATTAATTGATTAGGGGAAGTAATTTCGGCAAAATAAATAAGCTCACAGCAGTGAAATAAAAAGAGAAAGGTTTTTAAAATCCCCTTCGCAGCCGCTAGGCCAGATCTCGGCCCGTTGCAGCGCCCGCGCCCTCTCTAGTGCCTGTGCCCGCGCCCTCTCCAGTGCCCGTGCCCGCGCCCTTCCGTGCTCGTGCACGCGCCCCTGCCGTGCCCGTGCCCGTGCCCCGCCCGTGCCCGTGCCCGCGCCCGCGCCCGTCCGTCAGGTCGTCGTCTTCCTCGCGCCTGAAGGCGCTGTAGCACCCGAGAGCCGCCGCCGCGAATCTCGCCAAATCCGTTCGCCCCGGACTCGTTCTCTCCAAATCGGTTGAGGGAAAACCGAGCCCTTATCCGCCTCTACCTAATCCCCAAGAGAACCGGAGCTGAATCGTGCGTGGAACGGAGCCCCGAAGCCTCCCGAGTCGGTCTTCTCTCTCTCTCTCGTCGCCGCCGCTAAAATCGCCGCATCCGAGCCAGAGTCCTCTTCTCTCCGCCTTAAATAGCGAGCCTAGAACCCCTAGGATCATTTTCGCCCATTGGATCGAGCGCCAGCAAACCCTAGCCACCTCCCCGCGCCTTGCGCTTGTTCCGCCGCCGCCGCCAGGTTCTGGTTGCGCGCCGCCGTCGCCTCAGCCGCCGTCGGAGTTCGCCGCCGCCTCGGTTAGGTTCGCCGGACGCCGCTGAAGCCAGGCCACCGTCTCCCAGCCCTCGGGAACCGCCGGAACGCCACCGTCGACGAAGTCTCGAAGCCCTCCGCCGCCTCAAGCTCGTCGCCAGTCGTCGCCATCGTCGTTCTTCGCCGTTTCACCCTCGGTAACGATCGCCTCGACCCCCTTTATCCTTTCCCGCTCCTCCCGTGCGTCGCCGCGTCGCTGTCGCCGTCGACCTTCGGGTTTAGCGCCGCCGCCGTCGCTGTAGCCGTCGCCGTGGTCGCCGTTGTGGGCGCCAGCTCAGTGCCGTCTCGTCGCCGTAGGCCGATCCTTTCGGGATCGATGTGAGCCGTCGGACCCTATCGGTTAGATCCCACCCGTTCGATCCAAACCCTAGAGCCCTAGCCGTCAGATCTGTCCCGTGGACCGCGGTGGACTCGGTTCACCTTGGACTAGACCCCTTCCCTCGCACTGACAGTGGGCCCCACTGGTCAGCCGAGAGTTCCCTCTCTCCTGTGACGTCTTAAATACCTTTTCCAGAATAAAATTAATTCAATGATGAGACAATAAATCAGTTAGTTCTTTTAAATAGGCTTAAAACTTCTAAAGATCATAACTAATTCATACGAACTCGGTTTGAGGTCGTTCAAGTCACTAATTTCTCTAAAAATCATGAACTATCCATTAAAAATATAACAATGTACTGTTCATGTGTGTTGATGTACTGTTTTTGCCATTTTGTTATTTGCCTATAGCTACCGACGCTCAGGAAGAGGCGCAGTTTGTCGAAGCAGGTGTCGAAGACTGTGTGGAGCTGCAAGGCAAGTCACACAGATTCCTCTTTCTCATTGAACATATTGTTCCTATGATTAAAGCTATGTTTTCTTTCAACGCTGCATTTATTTTGGAATGTCATCGGGACAGGAAAACCCTAACCTTTATTTATGGCCCCTTTGATTTGATCACATGACATTGTACCTATGGGATAATTTTGACTAGCTACCTTTATTTATTGGTTAGCTAGAATAACTCTAGGACCCTGCTTAGCCATGCCTAGCAATTAATAGAATAACTTATGGGTTGTCATAATAATTTCTATACTATTCTTTAGTCACATGAAATGATGATCCCTTTACGACATGGTCGTACAAGGACAACTTAATGGTTCACTAAAACTTGAATAAAAGGTGGGTCGCGAGCACCAGGGTTGTGTTTGTTGCTAGCGGTGCTCGTGACAGTTAAGGACCGGTTCGCGGACTACTTGTTGCGAAGCAACACTCGTGCTAACCACAAGCTAGTATGGGCTAGCAGGAGTTTGAAGTGTGCCGAGTTCAATAGGAGGCACCAGGGCGTGTTTGTGGCTGGTATAAGTCCACACATGGCAGTGCCAATAAGGCCATGCTTCGGGTGTCGGACCGTCTTGCGGGGAGGGTATTGATCACCCCTACCGGAGACCGGAGGTTCGACGGGAGGCTCTCCTATTGGGCGAGTTACATGAATGATCCTGTCACAATTCCTTACCGAGATACCGTGGTGGTATTGAGGGGCACAGTGATGTGCTGTGGAGTTGTGTCTCGTGGGTAAATTGGTACATCTCTGGCTAGAGTAAAACTATTTGGATAGCCGTGCCCACGGTTAAGGGCGAGCCTAGCAATGTTTCTGTGATTAGTCCCACACTACTTAAATTTAATGGTTGAACAGTGGAACATGTGTAGCTCTAGGTTGGAGTGGTTGGGCCTATACCGTTTTGGTGAGCGGTATAGCGTGGATTAATACTGTTATTTAATTACTGTTTTATTACTCTCTCAAATGTTTTATTAAATGCTTTTATGCAATTATGAGCCATACTATGCCCTCCTTTGTTATCCCGTGCACTTGCATATTTGCTGTGTGGCTTGCGGAGTATGTCATATGCTCACCTTGCAATCAACAATCATTCAGAGGAGGACTACAGCGAAGAGGACTACCTGGAGGACTAGGAGGGAGCCCAGTCAAGTGCGTGGAGTGGGAATCGTCACGCTGTTGTTTATTTATCCGCTGCTAGAACTTTATTGTACTGAGAGGTACCATTCACCTCTATAATAAATGCTTACGCTATGTAACCAATTACTTTGATTATCAATTTTGTCATGTGTGCCTCGGTTGATTCCTGGACGAGGGTTTACACACAATAAAACTCCAGAATTTTGGATGGAAATTCTGGGCGTGACAGGAAACCTAGAACTATTGCAAGCTTAGATCAAGGAGGGCTATATTTGTGGACTCATTTTCAGCATAAAGCAAATTTAAATTCGTAATAGTAAATAGTAAAATAAATTGCAACGAAATTTATAAATCAATAAATAAATAACAACAATAATACATAATCATACTCATAATATCATTCTTGTGCCTTCCATGGCAACAAGTAAACATTTCATCCTCAGCCCACACTGGGCAAAATCATCATTTTCTCACCATATCATAATTTCCATAAATTTTTTAGCAAATCATCAACACTATACTTATATCACATTACCAAGTCGCTCGTGACCGTGAGCACGGCTAATCGATTAGTTTAGACTCTGCAGAGTTTGTGCAACTTTCCCACATGACATGAACTTTCTAGTTTGTCTGCAGGGGCAGATTCAACGTGGGAGGCAGGGGGGCTCCCCCACCGGACCCATGGAGCCCACCTAAGCCCCCCCTTAATTTTTCTTAGCCATGGAAGAGGGCATGGGGGTGCTAAAGCTCTCTGGATGGCTGGAGGTTGAAGAAAGCTCACAATTGGGCCAAGCTAGGAAGTGAATGGTGATTGGGCCAGGCCCAGGCTGCCAGTAGGGAATATAGCTATTGGGCTTCACGCTTTAGCCCACAGGCCACAGCCCAAGTGCCCAACCAGCCTAATTGGCTAATTTCCTAAGACTTTTTACTGTTAATAATTTAATTTTTTTTTAATTTACAAAACTAATTTTTAATTTTTTTTTGCAGAAATAGCCTCTTGCCGCCGTGGCCCAGGGCGGCATTTAAAAACCGCCGTGGCCCAGGGTGGCAAATGGCCTGGACCCACGGCGGCGTCACCAGGCCGTGACGGTGGCCCACGGCGTCAGCGAGCCGGGGGCCACGTGGCATTGCCGCCCTGGGCCACGGCGGCGAATGACTCCAGGGGGCCGAACACAAAAATGCATTCGCCGCCCTTCCCCAGGGCGGCAAATGCATTTTTCCGTTCAGCCCCCTAGAGCCATTTGCAAATTACCAAATTTGTAAATTTGCGAGTGCTAATTTTCCTGCCTTATTTTCTTGCTAATTTTTAACCCCAAAAATTTTGAAAATTTATTTCTCAAAATTAGATTCTTAAATTCTATTTATTGTGCCATTGCATTTATTGGGTCGATATTCAAAAAAAAACCAAATATCATAGATTGTTCACGTCGTGAAGAAAATTTGTCAAACTGAGGGTATTTCCGGATCGCCACTCGCATTTCACTCCTCGTATGTCCGGATCGGCACTCGCAATCCACTCCTCCCCGTCTTTCGCCTACACGCTTCACAAAATTTAGTTTTAATCGTGGTTTAGGGTATGTTTTTTGAAGTTTTTTTTATAATCCGACGATGGTGGGCGTTGGTTTGTAAAATCGTACTGATTATTTTTTCAAGTTTATTTTCGGTAATACTTAATTAATGACATGGTAATAGGCCGGTCCGTTTTACGTGAGGGGCTTAGGACCCCCAGGCGAACATAATGTTAGGGCATATGAATTTTTTCCCAAATTTTTGCGCAATGTACGTACTGAATGAGTTTTAATTCGACATTGGGAGACGATATATTGTATTATTCGTGATCCACTTGGTCGATACTTAACGCAGTGCACGTACAATAGCATAGTGATATTAGCTAGATGCGAGCCATTCGCATTGCGACATGATGAATGCGACACCCATAGTACGAAATACAACAACGGATACAACTTATGAGCAGTACAATGTATCCACTCGTTCTAGTTACCGGTTCCTACAAAAGCGGGCGATTCGTTCATGGTACGATCTAGACAGGCTGTAGTCGGCTAGTGATTCTGGTTGCATGTTCCAGTGCCGTAATAGATCTGACGGCGTGAAATTGTCAATCTATTGTCTGAATTGACACCTCCTTGGAGGATCCTGTGGGATGAGTTTGATTAGTAAATTCATCACGTTTGGTGAAGGTAAACTATCTCCAGGAAGTAAGGTGCGGCTTGAACTTACATCGATATCGTCATCAAGAATGTTCGGACAAACAAAGCTTCTGCGTCGTAGAGTTCCTGGCCTTCTCGACCTAACGACCTGGCAACGATCACCACAAGCGCACGTTGGACGGTCCTCCCATCGCGGTAGTCCGAGAGGTCGATTTCTCTAGTCTGCCCCTTCTAGCTCTAGACGTTGTTCGTGCTCCGTCCTCCTGGCCATGTATTGCGCCATGCTTTCGTCTAACGGGAGGTAGTCATATTCCGGGTTGTCGTTGTCAATCCACTCGATGAAGCCACAATATCTTCCCTCGGTCTGTTAAGGTAAATATCCTGGTGTAAGAATCGTGGGCGTAAAAATGAATATGACAAAGACTTGACTGAAACACGTACCTGGGGACTCCGGTGCACGCACTCGAAGTGTCTCCAGTCGTAAGTCTCCTCCTGATGAGATACGCGTAGCCGGCAACGGTCACCACAAAGGCATATCGAGCGTTCAGCCCAAGGTGGCAGTACCAAAGCGAAACCTAAATATCGCCAGTTGCAATCCTCCAGGAAAAGAGGTGTAGGAGGCATCGTTCGATGCTGCTACAAGAAGAAAAGAAAATTAGTGAGGTAGGTAGTGGCCGTAGTTCATAAACGGTGCGAAGTTTGCCCAAGGGGCTGGGTGAAGGCCCTCTGCTACTATGATGGTGCTTTTATATAGGTTGTAGTGCGTCTATTTCCCTATGAGACATACAGGTCAAAATATAAGGGACATGCATATGCAAAAAGCGGTTGAAGTGGCCGACCATGTATTCAGAATGCCCGTGACGGCGCATGACTAAAGCGACGCGTCGAAAGCTCGCTTGTCGCAATGTGGTGCACGCGGGGCCTATATTATGCAAGTAAAGGTGGTCCGTACTCGCGCATAGTATGCGCCGAAAGTGGTTTGTCCTTTTAAAATGGTACAAACAGGACAGAGTACCGTTGTAAATATTTGTGAAAGGTCAGATCTGAAGGGTGGGATAGAGCCTAGAGGGGGTGAATATGGACATGAAAAATTTAAACAAGTTATGCGAGACCTATAAATAAATAAATACAACAATAGCCCCTAGTCCATACGCCTCCTCGTCCTCCTAGGCTGCGCTCGCACGTGCCCGCGCGAGTACGTCAGGCGGTCCGCCGGTACCCCACGGGTGGCTCGGACCGCCTGAGTACTAGGGAAAGCACCGGCGTCGTGCGGCTATGTGTGCGGTGCACCTCCGAGCTGTGACGGCCTGATCACGTCTTGCTCCGGAACGAGGTCGTCCTCGGTAGAGATCCAAGTAGAGGTGCTCCGGGCAGATCCTTGCCCAGTATCCTCCAGGTGGTGGTGAGATCCGCCGCGTAGGGCTGGTAAAGAAAAGTTCGCGTCAGCCGAATAAAAAGTGCAGTTAGTTATGGAGAAAATGTTCGTACCTGACGTACCTGACAAACCTCGCCCGATCGTGTAGGTATGTCCCTCCTCTCCACACCTACTGCAACGTATAGCGCTAACACCGGCCTCGGATTCGTTCATATCATTGTGAATCCTCTATGTCCGACGGCGGCCTGCCTTGTTCCTTGCCTTCGTCGGGTCAGGGATGTAATAAACTGGGCTTGTGTCTTCAGTGAAAATGCCGACCATGCCGAAACCAAAAATCTCGGTACTCCATGTATGCATGATTGCTTCCTTTTTAAAGTACGGGGACACATATTAGCGTTCATCAATGCCGCACTCCCCGCAAGCGGCAATGACATGAGAACAGGGCTTGTGGTACAAACTTGGTTTCCGGCAGGAGCACTTGCATGTCCCATCTTTCTTTAGGACACACTCTTGCACATGTTTTGTTGCAAATATGCCATGCCTGGATCTGTCGGCACACAATATCTTAAATCTACGCTCTTGTGTGCCCTGCACTCGGACTCGGTGCTCTCTTGCCTTCTTGCATTTCTCCTCAAGGTACTCTGTCATTTTGGTGCCGAACCAAAGGTTTCCATCGGCCATAGATGGGCCATTTTGTCTGCACCTGTCGTGGAAGTACGTCTGTGTTCCATGTAGGATGAACTCCATGATGGCAACAAGGGGGAGTTGCCTCACACCACGCATGACCCAGTTGTAGACCTCTGCAAGGTTCGTGGTCATTATACCGTACCTTACTCCACCTTCATCGTACAGCAATGCCCATTTCTCCTTCGGCTCGTGCTCGATCCACTGCGAAAATCTGCTAACCGAGGAACCGGGCCTCCTTCTGAATGTACCGTAATCGGTGGGAAGTGCACCTAGAGCTTCAGGGCCGTCAACACCTCTTGCTGCGGGTCTTGCAGAACTCTCGCCTCTATGTTTGGCTGTCAGCTCATCAAGTCTCCTCCATAGCTCATTAAACTTCTTCTGTTGATTCTGAGCGCACAAATGTTTGAACATGGCCATCAGCTCCTTGTTTCTGAACTGCTTATAAAAGTTTGCGCCCATATGACGCATGCACCATCTGCTCTTTACATCTTCCCACACCGGAGGGTATCCCTTGTCTGCGCAGCCGTTTTGCAGCTCCTCAATTGCACGTAGCATCCCTGCATGACGGTCATGTATGAGACATACCTCTGGCCTCATCCCTACCACCTTTTTCCTTAACCAGCTTCAGAAACCAATACCAACTCTCTGTGTTCTCGTTCTCGACGAAGGCAAAGGCCACGGGCAACACTTGGTTGTTCCAGTCTACTCCGCTTGCCGTCAACATTTGCCCTCTGTATTTTCCAGTTAGGAACGTGCCGTCGATGCAAAGAATGGGCCTGCAATGAAGAAATGCAAACATGCACGCCTGCAGAGAGAGGAAGGCCCGCTAAAGGACGCTCTGCCCAGGATTTGCTAACGATGGAAAGTTTTGATTTCGGAGTAGCTGCCAGGATTCCTCGCACAGATGGTTTCCAGTAGGCGAGGCAAATTATTATACGAAGCTTCAAAACTGCCGAATCTCCTTTCAATTATCTTCTGTTTGGCCCTCCATGCCTTGGCATATGTAATGGTGTACTTGTACTTCTCCTCGATGCGCCTGATAATTGACTTGGGCTCGAACTGGAGGTTCTCCACAACAGCATAATACAGCTCTGAAGCGATAAATGCAGATGATATATTCCTGTGCTACTTCTGAACACCCGGAAGATGACAGTTGTGCTCCGTCACGATTGACACGGACCAATAGTCGCCATATTTCTTTCTGGATGCGTACATCCTCCATGGACATTCATCGCTTGAACTTGCACATTTTACTTCATACACTGATCTGGTGGACTTTGATACCCAAAACTCCCTCCCAAGTGACACGGCCCACATCTTCACAGCCTCTGTCAACTGTACTTTTTCGGCGTACCTAGCGCCTTGCACTACTTCATTCTGCCGATACTCCCATGGCACGGTGTGCCCCTCTGAGACAACGAGTCCGGAGAAGTCCTCGTTGTCCCATTCTGCTAGGTATATATCGTCCTCCGAACAATCATCATCCTCCATATGCTCATGTTCTGAGTCTTCAATTTCCATCTCCTGTACTAGACCTGGGTGTCTCTCCACTTCATCTGCAAACCTCCCCGGTCCTATGTCTTCTTGGCCTCCTTCCTCTCTGGCATCCTCGTCTTCTGTCTTATTTTGCTTCCCTGTTCCATCGGGCCCTTCCGCTGTACTTAGACCAGTTTGATCAATGCTGACCCTGTCATGCACTACCACTAGGATGCTAGGTGCCCATCCTCGCTGCAGTGCACTCTCTACAAAAAATACCCAGTTGGCCGTCGAATCTATTGGCATCAATTTCCACCAAAAACCTTCCACAGCCCAGCTAACCAGTGCGTACACCGTAATTGTATTTACTTGAGGATCTACTCCAAATCCCCTCATTAACCAATTGTAAACTCCAGGAAAACTTCTCTCAGCTGGAGCTATAATTCCCTTTTGTGCTACATTGAACTCCGATAAATCTACCCTATATTGTCCTTCTCTGACATTTCCTTCATCGTGATATATCGCGAATACAACTCTATTTGCCATTTCTGTTGATAAAAAAGATTTTCACTACAGTTATTAATCTGTACTAATCAATATTCATTCCATAAAAAGGCTACAGGTATGAGTCAAACCATTACCGTTTCTACATTTTACAAACTAGCCCAGCAGCGCTAATAAAGTTATACGCTAGGTTTATCTAACGTGTCGAAATGATGTATACCAACGATGGCTATAGCGGAGCATATTTATTTCTAAAATATTTACAATTTACTACCTGTCCACTAATGTTCTTCTAGTACGGTCAAATAAATTTAACACTAACGATGGTTATGCCAAACTGATTATATTTTCATACTATGTCAGGTATTACACTACGCGTCTAGTACTAATTAACACTTGTCTAAAAAATTGACTACATGACGGAGGGAGAGTAAAAAATACCTGGGTTTGGCTCAAAAATCCACGAGGGCTTCGCCGCCGTACTGTTCCTCCTTTGCCTCAGTTCTATCGGATGAACGCTGGAGGTGGAAGGGGGAAATGACGCGCCGGCGAGTGTGCGAAGGGCTTTTATAGGGGAGGGCTAAAAACCGCCCTCCCCTAGGGCGGCTAATGTAAATTTGCATTCTGTCCCTTGCCGGCCTCATGTGGGCCCATAAGGCATTCGCCACCGTGGGCCACGGCGGTAAGCCCACGTGGCCCCCCGGCTAACGGCGGCCCACGCCGTCACGGCCCACTAACGGCCAGGCCATTTGCTGCCCTAGGCCACGGCGGTTTTTAAATGCCGCTCTGGCCTACAGCAGCAAGAGTCTATTTCTGCAAAAAAAAAAATAATAAAAATTAGTTTTGTAAATTAAAAAAAAATTAAATTATTAACGGTAAAAAGTCAATTTCCTAATCCCTCTCCAATCCAGAAAGGCAGAAATCCCCATAGGCCATCCGGCTAGCAGCGGGCAGTAGGTGAACGTGAACCCTAGGCTAGCACCGAGCGGTGGAGCGGGTGAGCGGCGGCGCCGGCGCGGCATGGCGGAGGCATGGAGCGAGCGAGGCCGTGAGCTAAGGGAGGGAGTGCGGCTGCAGTGCGCCGGTGTCGGTGCGGGCGTGCGGGGCCGGTCGGCCGCGAGCGCAGCGCGCTGGCTGATGGGCAAGCCGGCGCCCGGTAGGGCCAGTGCGGGCGTGCGGCTGCCACCCGCCGGTGAGCCGCGGCTTGCGGGCAGGCCTGCCGCAGTGCCGCCTGCGGGCTGCGGGGCGCTGGGGCCTGCGGCTGCAGACTGCGGTGCTGGCCGCTTGGCGAAAGGGCGCTGGTGGCTGGGCGACAGGGCGAGGAGTGGTTTCTGTGCAGCAGCCGGACAGCTGGAATAACAAGGTATTATACATTTCAAATATGCAATTTTGATTGGAAATTTGGTGTGTTTTCAACTCTGTATAGCTGTATAGGTTAATTTTGTTTGTCTATCAACTTTCATCCTTAGAATTGCAACATGTCGAAAAGAACATTGTTCAACTATTATTCAAGCAGCAGCAGTACTCCTACTCCAGAAAATGATGAGAACACAAGGCAACCAAAATTGGCAAGGTTGGACTTTTGTTCCTCAATATTATTAGTGATCCTGGAATGCGCAAACCAATTGATGAGTATCCATTGGAGATTAGAGATCAAGTGAAGCGGGCATATGCTTTGATCTAGTGAGCACAGTAAAGATGAAGAAATTCGATACAAGATTCGCTTGACATCTTATTTATATATTGCAAGATTTCTAATTGAGCAAGGTGATGCATTCCATGGACATGATGAGTCTGCCACTTCCCTCAACAAGGGTACACTAGAGAGATGGTTGACTGGTACAAAGGCAAGAAAAAGAAGGTGAAGGATGCATATGAGAAAGGCTCTAAACAATGTCAAATGTTATCTCATCATATACAGAAGGACCTTACCAAAGCTTGTGCACAGGAAGTCACGGCAGCGATTATGGATGAGATTCGAGGTAGGAATTTCTTCGTGCTAATTGATGAGTCTCGAGATGTATCAATAAAAGAGCAAATGCCTGTGATTTTGAGGTCAATAGTTAATACTTTGAAATTTGTTGACTTTGATTTTATAATTTAGATCCTATTTAATACTAACATAGAATGGAATGTGATGTGCAGGTTTGTGAATGATGAGGGTAAGGTGATGGAGAGGTTTCTTGGACTAAAACATATCGAGAGATGTACAACCGCCGCATTGAAAGAAGCTTTGGTCGGTATGCTTTTTAGTCACAAGTTATCAATCTCTATGCTTCGTTGGCAGGGTTACGATGGAGCTTCCAATATGAGAGGTGAATTTAATGGCATGCAGAAATTGATTCAGGACGAAAATCCATATGCTTTCTATGTGCATTGTTTTGCCCATCAATTGCAATTAGTGGTTGTTACACGTTCAACTTCTACTCATTGCAGATTTCTCTAACTATGTTTCTTTAATAGTCAACACGGTTGGTGCAACTTGTACGAGAAAGGATGTCTTGCTTGCAAAGCATCAGTACGTGTTGTTAGGAAAGGTGGACAATGGTGAGATTACCACTGGAAGAGGTTTGAACCAGGAAAGTAGCCTAGCTAGGCCTGGAGATACTAGATGGGGCTCACATCTTAAAACATTGCTTCATGTTTTGGTAATGTTTTATTTGAGTTTGAAATTATTATGAAAGCTTTGACATTTTTAAAACATATTCAAAATTGGCAATTTAATTTGTGAGGTTTTTACAAAACATTACTCAAGGTATTTTTTTACTAACTTCTTCCAAAATTTTATTCAATTTTTTGACATTTCTACTTTTTCCCATGTTTAATTAATAAAATGAAAAAATGCATTATGATATGCAAGGAAAATCCAAAAACAACAAAAATAAAATTTAGTACATAGGATATTTGTTGACCAATTCATTATATTTATTTTTAATATATTACAATTTATATTTGTTGGGAGGGAGGCTCCGCCCCCCTCTCCCTAGGCAGGGGAAAGTTACTCCTGAGTATATGCTCCGGTCAGGCTCCGGGGAACCCCCCGGAGCCTGCCTGGACCCTGCTGGACGAAGCCTGGGAAGCCTCTGGCCAACGGCCGGAGGCAAGACCCGAGGACCACGAGGGTGGCCAACGTAGCATTCATGTTGACAAGATGGAAGCATTCAAAACTCCCACCTACCTGGCTGACCAGCTCCGGACGAGCGAGACGGGGGAGCGGCAGTCGAGGCCATGGATCCTGGGAGCACGTCACTGTACAGTCAATCCTGGGATCTGCGGGATTCATTTGGCTGAGGACTTAATGCGTCGTCCTCTCTGGCTCCCTGTGATTTTACCAGCTAGCCCTAGGAGTGGGGGCTACCTGTTAGTCACTCATTTGTCAAAGGATAGCTTTGTAATTTTCCAAGTGTGCCATAGGGCTATAAGAGCATGGAACTATCCTCTAAAGGGAGGCAAGTCTAACAGAATATACACATCGTGCCATTTGATTTTTCCTATTGAACTCTGTTCCAACATTGTTCATTGCACATTAAATTATTTTTAACTAATTTTAATTGATTTCTCTTAAATTATTAAAGCAGGCATGACATAACATTATTTTTCTTAATTTATGTCAATATATGACTTTCTAATATAAGCCTAGTACTCCTTAGAGCTGCCTTGGTTTGTTTTAATTTATAAGACATAAGGAGTTTTGCTGAGATTATTTATATTAAATTTTGATCACAAAACTTCTTTACTTTCTTGCAGCATAATCTTATCACTGTTGGGTAATAAAAAAATTTCATCAAATGCAGAGTACCAAAATGATGAATTTCCCACCTTTATTTTCATGTAAATATATTTGTCTATCCCATACTTTATTATGGCTCTTTGATTTTAATTCATCTTCCATGGTCCAATCTCATAATTTTAATTTAATTATGCTGATTTTCTACTTAATTCTTAAATATTTTTAATTTTTCAAGAAATTCGGAACAGTCGCTAATGGAATAATCATAAACATAACATGAATAATCATTCATGTTATGAATAATCATCCATGAATGTAATGTAATGAATGAGTCAAAAAGCATTCATAAACCTTTCTTAATTAACTTAGTGAATTTTTCCTTAATATAATATAAGCAATGATCCGTGTCAAAAAAAAATTGCAGGGGAGGAATAACTCTTCTTAATGAGACGTTCCATTCTCCCCCTAGAAATATGGCCTAAGCGACATGCCACAATTTCAACAACGTCTCACTTTCATCATTAAAAGCATTTATCACATTTATTACAGAGTCATCCAAAGAGAGCAAGTATCATTTAATTGTCTCGCACGAAGGCAAGACCAATAACTTTATTATCAAACTTAACATGTTCTCCTTGTAAAATGACAATCATAACTTGTTTCTGTCAAGACTCTTTCTGTCAAGACTCTGACTGAAATAATAACTAAAACAAGATTTCTCTCAATGGAGGAAGTGAATAAGACATTAAATCGTAGCTGCTAGGGAGTCTAAGTGTGTTGTCTCCAACAACGCTTACTTCAATCTGTGCTTCATTAGCTACTCTTGGTGTTTGTTCCCCCCCTTTATTACCGTATGGATAATACTCAATTCATGTAATGAGTTAGAAATGTGCACAGTGGCACTTTAGTCAACACAACAAGTATTAAGGGAAATAAAGGGATTTATTAACTGTTGGAGCAGAGTCCAATAGGAGGAACTGGATCTCAAGATGTATCTATTCAGTTCAAAACTTGCCCCCCTTTAGGGGATAGTTGCATGCTTTTATAGCCCTATGGCACAAATGGGAAGTTACAAGGTTATCCCCTAACCGAATAGTGGCTGACAGCTAGCCCCTACCCCTAGGGCTGATTGGTAAAATCACATGGGGCTAGAGAGGATGGTGCATTAAGTCCTCAGCTGGGTCGATCCCGCAGATCCCGGGATTTACTGCTCAGTGACGTCCTCCCCGGATCCTTGGGCCTCAACTGCCGCTCCCCATCTTGCCCCGGCCGAAGCGGATCGACCAGGTAGGTGGGAGTCTTGAATGCTCCCATCTTGTCGACATGAATGTCTCGTGGGTCGTCCATGGGGTCCTTAGGCCTGGCTTCTGGCCACTAGCCAGAGGCCTCCAAGCCTTGTCTAGCAGGCTCCGGGCGGGCTCTGGACGGTTCCCTGGAGCTTACCCGAAGCCTACCCTCTGGCGTAACTTCTTCCTAGCCTGGAGAGAGGGGAGGGAGGGCGGAGCCTCCTCCCCAACATTAACATTAGGTATTACTTCAATTTCATTCGTATCTTTCTTAGCTAACCACGCTTTGAAGTGTGGGCAATTTCTTTGCCAATAACTTGCAATAGGGACTTGGAGTGGAGGGATCAGTTGAAGTAGGAGCCTTACTCCCTCTTTGCTTCTGAGGGTCGTCAGGCTTGTTCTTCTTGCTGTTAGAAGCGCCCCCTTGATAGAGCTTCCTTTTGCCTTTAGCATTAATGAGGTTGAGCGGATTTTTGAGTTTCTACTTTTTAGCCTTTTGACGCTCTTCCTCTTCCACTGAGTGTGAGATCAGTTCTACTATGGTCTACTTATCCTTCTTAGTATTATAATTGATTTTGAATGGACCAAGATGCACTAAGAAACTTTCAGACATGTCCATGTTCATGGTTTTAAGCGGACGTGCCATATGAGAAATCTAAAGAATGTGCTTCCTTACACCACCTTTGCCGTTATACTGGCTAGTGATCATTTTACTTATGAGGGTATTGGCATAAGTCTTAGAGGAGGTTTTAAAGTTTCCTTCAATATTTGCCAGATACATCTTAACATCGTTAGAGTCACTGATCCCTCCAATAATTCCTAGAGCGATGGTACTCTTGATGTACATTAGTGACATTCTTTTGGACTTCTCCCAAAAGGCTAACTTTTCATCGTAAGCCCACTTGAGATTCTCATAATGGTCATCATTCATTTCCTCAGCTAGTTGAGCCTCTTGTGGTGAATCCTCTCTTAGGGCTAAGTCATAGTCCAACATGGCTAAATTTAGAAGCACCGTGTTCTTTCACTTAGCGAAATTACTCCCATAAAAGGATTCAATAGGCTTAAGTTGTCCCAATGCTAAAAAATTATCATTTAAAAACATTAGTAAAGTAATGTATGTAATTAACTTGCGTTGGCTTAATTAATCACATACTAATAAAATTGCTTTTCTAAATTAAGTCACCGTTGGGCAGAAAAGACTTAGAAAATATTAAATAACAGAAATATTTCTTAATTATATCACTGTTGGGCAGAAAATAACCAAGAAAATAATAATCACAATTAATTTGACATGAAATCATAAATAACATTGAACAAAATAATTTTTCATATCATGAATCCTTTGTAGCTAAAGTTCCCGTTAGTTCCATTTAACTAGAAATAATTTTGTGAGTGATCAAATTAATTTTCATAATTTTTCAATAGTTTTAAATAGCTAAGAAAGCATATAAATTAAATCTGGAAATTAAAACAACCAATTTTTTTGAGACAATTAAAACAACCAATTAGATTAGTTGGAATAGTAACTAATTGAATTTGGCCCATGAAATCAAGCCGGCCCAAGATGATCAGCTATGGCCTAGCGAGCCATCGGCGCGCCCGGGGGGACGATAGCTCGATATGGCTTTCGCGGCCCATGTGCATGGCGACGTGGTCTATTTAGATTCCGCGGCCTAGTGAGCACGTGTAGCTGGTAGACGACGATGGCCCGATGCGGAAGAGTTAAGTGGCGACGGCCCATTTAGATTTCCGTGCCGAAACGCGCATGGTCCATCAACGGCTATGGTGACCCGACACGGGAAGGAGGCGAACCGTTCGATCGGATGGACGGCTCATATTACTCCCGCGCCGTTGAAGTCGTCGGCTGCTGTGGGGAAACCCTAATCCCCCTCAATATTCTCCTTCTCTTCCCCGTTCTCCCCTGCAGCGAGCAAAGAGAAAGAGAGAGCGAGCGGCGTCAGTCCGGCGAAACAGCATGGGCACTGAGCTGATGGCGCCATTGCTCCGAACAGAGTGAATGGTGGCGGCACGAGAAGGAATTCGTGCCGGTCCGAGGATGTGTGGGTGGCATTTATGCCCACGCGGTGTCGGTGGCGATGCCGGTTCCCTGGCGAGGCCCATACAGTGAAGCTGATGCCGTACGGGATCTCCCGGTGGCAAGAGCTCGACGAAATGGGTAAAGATTAAGCCCGATTGTTGAGTTTTGCGTTCAATTTTAGAGATTTGGATTTTTAGGGTTTCTAAAATATGGGGATTTTCTCGAACTTAGTGTTTTTCTGAATGGGGATTTAGGGAATTTCAATTTGATTTATCCCTAGTCCTCTGATTGAGTTTGTTAGATGAGGAATTTTGGGGATTTGATCTGATTTCCCCAATCCTTCCCTCTAATAACTTCTAGCCAAAGCTATATATCAGAACTAATCGTGCACCAATTTGACATCACAACTAGAACATGTAGTTAATTAGGCACTAACTGAACTGAGTAACTCTTAATTTCCACTTTAATGAACATAAATTGATCATAGAGCTTAACTGATTAGCATCATGCCTAAAGAAATAGAGGGTTTAGAGGCATAGATGGCTTCACTAAAGAGATGATGGAATCAAGTGGCTAATAGTAGGCTTTGATACCATAATGTTGGAGTTTAATTTTCACTTAATTCTTAGCCTAAAATTGATCACCTCTGATATACGGAATTGATTGTGTCACACCCCTTGTCGTACAATGGCATCAAATAGGGCGTGCCGCAGGAAAACAGCACGAATTGCTTCCCTGTGGAATGGCGATATCGATACCAATCCCAGAACACAGCGCTGGTATCCACGAAAATCAAACATGCATCATTGCAGAATCTTAAATAATTAAATAGACATATACCTTAACTTATGTTACAGCTTCGCAGCAAGCCGGAGACAGCAACGAACAACACAGAGGCAGCGGCAATAACGAAACAGCGGACTAAGTCCCAATACACAGGCAACTGCTGAGAACTAGGATGAAACCCTAGTCTTCACTTCACTGCAACTCTAGCTCCCGGCGGAGAACTATATATATAGCAAGGGTGAGTACTTACATACTCAGCAAGCTAGGGGGAACTTAGATAGTTGTTACAGACTTCAAAAAGTGGCTGGTTATTTTGCAACCTGTTTTATTTAAATCTTTTAAATCTGCTAGTGTGTACTTCTCAACAATCAGGGCGAGGTGAGTCTTGCCCAATCGGAGTGAAAGATACATCAATTTTTATTTCTTCAATTTTCACAATATCAAGATTTCACATCAATCGGCTTCCTGAGCCAAAACCTTCTCCGGACTTCCCGAGTCCTGCTGTCCACGACAGCCAAGCCATTTCATCGGACCTCCAGTGTCCTTGATGACACTTCCTTCTCACAGTTCCTAAACCACACACATATTTGCAAACAGGGTAAAATAAAATTACTCTAAGGAATTACCTCACATCCACCTATGACTATGGGCACTACTGTTCAAATAGTTTAAACTTCTATAGAGGGGTACACTTTACCCATACGACATGACTCACTCTAGTCACCATCTCACACACTACGGGTGCAATTGATGACATAGAGGTTTTCGCGACAAGGTATTTTCCCAGCCTTTTCAGGTTACCCCACGCCAACTGGAGGGGTTCTCAAGACCAATCACAGGGTAGGTCCACGACCATGCTGTACCAGGAACCCAGGAGGTACCCCCGACGCCCTTCCGCATGATCCATAGTTCAATGGCATGTAAGGCGTCCCTGAGAGTCTAGTTACTCAGCCAAGGGCTTCTCAATTCATCCATGTGGTTATACTGTTATATGCTCGGATGAAATTCCGAAGGAATCGGTCCTCAAAGCGACCACATAGGCATCACACACACCGGACCGGTCTTGTGTCATGAATCTCTATTTTTGAAATTCATTTTGCTTTCACAAGGTGCCGACCCAGGTGTTGGGTTTTCCAAACGTTTCGTAAAACCATATTTTACCCAAGAAGTTTCTCAATTTTTAAGTTTGAAAGACAACCGTCAGTACACGCGCAGTAGTGCACGAATACCGAGGTGCAGCAGCGGTGGTTATAAGAGAACACGGTATATCAATTGTCAAAGAAGGATTTAGATGCAGCAAGTTTAGGAAGGTCCGCCGATCTGACTCTCAGACAAGACCGAACAGATCAGTGCATGCTTATCGATGTAATTTTGTAATTAAAATAATTTAATTTCAATTATAGGCTCGATTGATCAAATGTGACTTGCTTTAAGTCTTCACTAGTCTTCGAGAAATCGCCACGACATTCGCTCCAAAACGAATTTCCGATGGTTGTTACTATACGTAAATACACAAAAATCTACACAAAGACTAGTAAAAAGATCCTATTTAGTACTATTAATATTGTCATTGGATAGATCTAAATTTTAGAAAATTACTGGAGTTGGAACGGAGTCAATCAGATCAACGGATTGAAAGTTATGAATTTCTGAAGTTTATTTGGATTTTTGGATAAAGGAAAAAGATTTGTTTTGATTTTCAAAGGGGAATATTCCAGGAATCCCTCCACTGTGCCTATGACAGCTAGGGCCCAGTGGCCACTTGGGCCCTCATGTCAGTGGGGAGGAGAGATGGCCAGGAAGTGGGCTGAGGGGATCAATGGTGGCCCACATGGTAGAGACTCAAAAGGGGGGGTTAGCAGTGGTTAGTGGGGCCCAGCTAGCAGCTGCACTGAGGGAGAGGCCTATGGTGGTTGGGGCCCTGTCGTCAGAGGTGCGAGTTTCATGGTGTAGGCCAGGGTGGACCGAGAATGGGATGGCCCACTCGTTAGCCACGCCTGGTGCGTGGACCAAGCCCAGCCATGGTTCAAAGAGGGAAGACATGTGGGGTGGCGCACGTGATCGGCTCGCGGTGCACCGAGGGGCTAGGGCCCACTCGTCGGCAACGGCGGTCACGGAAGCCATGAGCACGGGATCGGGGTGGGGGCCGTTATCACTGCCCGAGCGGGGCCACGCGACAGAGGCGAGGGGGAGGGGTGCTTAGCTGCCAATCCGACGGCTCACGGCGGCGAGACCTCGCTAGCATGCGGCGGTGTTTCGGAGCGAGCGGCTATGCCGGCGGAAGGAGGAGTTCATGGTGATGTGGTTGAACGGCTTGAATTTGTCCAAGGACGAGCGACGGCGGTCGACGACGTGATGCCGTAGCGGCGGGAGACAGAGAAGGAAGGAGGGCGCTGTAACAATCTAAAATTATCCCTATATAAAATATTAAGAAAAAGAAATTTTTAGAAATTAAATTAAAAGCCTCAAGGAGTGAAAAGAATAAAATCAGGGAAAAATCTAAAGAAAAATGGGCTTGAAAATAATTTTATAAAATTATTTGCTTAATTACCTAATTTCTGGAATTTTCTGCGAATTAATTGATTAGGGAAAGTATTTTTCGTAAAATAAATAAGCTTCATAGTATTAAAATAAAAGAAAAAGGATTAAAATCTCCTTCACAGTCTCTGGGCCGTTTTCGGCCCATTACTGTGCACTAACCTGATCCCCCTCGCGCGCGTGGTCGACGGCCCATGGCCGCCCGCGTCGTCCTTGGTCGCCGACAGGTGGGGCCCACCTGTCGGGTCGTCGTCAACCTCCTGCTGGGGAGTACTGTTCGCACCCAAGCGCCGCCGCCGTAAATCCCGTGGAATCCGATCGCCTCAGCCTCGATCTCTCCAAATTAGTTGGAGGAAAACGGAGCCCCTATCCTCCTCTACCTAATCCCCTAGAAATCAGAGCCTAATCGCGCATGAAACAGAGACCCGAAGCTTCCCGAGTCGGTTTCCTATCCGTAATCCGTCGAGCCCAAGCCGGAGTCCGCTCCTCTCCACGCTAAATAGCGACCTCGAAGACCCCTAGGATCATTTTCACGCTTTAGATTAAACTCTAGCTAGCCCTAGCCACCTTCCCGCGTCCCGAGCTTGCTCCGCCGCTGTCGCCAAGCCTCAGTTGCACGCCGCCGTCGCCTTAGTCGCCGTTGGAGCTCACCGCCGCCTCGGTTAGTTTCGCCGTAACCCACAGAAGCCAGGCCGCCGCCTCTCAGCCCTTGGGGACCGCCAGAGCACCACCGCCGACGAAGACCCGAAGTCCTCCGCCGCCTCAAGCTCGTCGCCGGTCGTTCCTGTCGTTGTTCTTTGCGGTTTCGCCCTCGGTAAGGATCGCCACGACCTACTCTACCCTTTCCCGCTCTTCCCGTGCGCCGCCACGCCGCCAATCGCCGTCGACCATCAGGTTCAATGCCGCCGCCGTCGCCACCGTCGTTGTTGCCAACGTGGCCGCCGACATGGTTGTCGTGTAGGCGCTAGCTCGGTGCCACCTCCGCGTCGTTTGCCGATCCGATTGGGCTAAATCTCGACCGTCGGATCTCCTCGGTTATATCCCATCCATTCGATCACCATGGGATAAAATCCTAGCCTTCTGATCTATCATAAAACGTGGTTAAATCTCGGTCATCCGATCAAAACCCTAGAAACCCTAACCATCGGATCCCCTCGTGGACCTCGGTGGATCTAGTCCACCATGGACTAGACTTCTCCCTCTAGCTGACAATGGGCCCCACTGGTCAGCCGAGAACCTTCTCTCTCCAGTGACGTCATAAATCCCTTCTCCCGAGTTAAATTAATTCAGTAATGACACAATAAATCGGATTAATCCTTTTAAATAGGCTATAAAAGGATTAAAACTTCTAAAAATCATAACTAATTCATACGAACTCGGATTGAGGTCGTTCAAGTCTCTAATTTCTTTAAAAATCAAGATCTATCCATTAAAAATATAATATTGTACTGTTCATATGTGTTGATGTATTATTTTTGCTCGTTTTGTTTATTGCCTATAGCCATCAACGTTTAAGAAGAGATGCTATTTCTTAAGGAGAGTTTCGAGGCTTGTGAGGAGAGCAAGGCAAGTCACATAGATTCCTCCACCCCTTTGAGTATATTGTTCCTATGATTAAAGCTATGTTTTTCCTTCAACATTGCATTTATTTTGGAATGTCATCGGGAAAGGGAAACCCTAATCCTTGTTTATGCCCTTTTGACTTGATTACTGGACATTGTACCTATGAGATAATTTTGACTAGCTAGCTTTATTTACTGGTTAGATAGAATAACTCTAGGATTCTGCTTAGCTCTGCCTAGCAAACTATAGAATAACTTCAGGGCTGTAACATTAATTTTGATTATAATATTTGGTTCATATGAAATGATGATTTCATTTTCGACTATGGTCATGCCAGGACCATTTAATGGTCTACTAAAACTTGAATGTTACTGGCGGTGCTCATGACAGTTAAGGATCGGTTCATGGACTACTTGTTGCAAAGCAACACTCGTGCTAACCACAAGATAGAATGGGATAGCAGGAGTTTGAAATGTGCCGAGTTCAATAGGAGGCTCTAGGGCGTGTTTGTGGCTGGTATAAGTCCACACATGGCAGTGACAATAAGATCATGCTTCGGGCATCAGGCCGTCTTGCGGGAAGGTACTTGATCACCCCTACTGGAGACCGGAGGTTCGGCGGGAGGCTTCCTATTGTGTGAGTTACATGGATAATCCTGTCACAATTCCTTTCCGAGGTACCGTGGTGGTATCAAGGCGCACAGTGATGTGTTGTGGAGTTGTGTCTTGTGGGTAAATTGGTACACCTCTGCCCAGAGTAAAACTATTCGAATAGCCGTGCCCATGGTTGAAGGTAAGCCTAGTAATGTTTTCTGTGATTAGTCCCACTTTACGTAAACTTGACTGTTAATTGGTGGAATATATTTAGCTCTAGGTTGGAGTGGTTGGGCCTATACCGTTTTGCTGAACGGTATAGTGTTGATCAATACTGTTTAATAACTAATGTCTTATTTACTCTCTTAAACTTTGTTTATTAAACGCTTTTATGCAAATTTGAGCTATATTATGCTATCCTTTGTTATCATGTACACTTGCATATTTGCTGTGTGGCTTGTAGAGTATTTCATGTACTCATCTTGCAATCAACAATCATTATTCAGAGGAGTACTATAGTGAGGAGGACTGCTTGGAGGATTAAGCGGGAGTCTCGGTCAAGCACGTGCAGAGGGTTTCGTCACGCTATTTTAGTTTTACCGATGTTAGACATTTTATTGTTTTGAGAGGTACTATTTACCTCTGTAATAAATACTTACGCGATGTAAATAATGACTTTGATTATCAATTATGTCATGTTTGCCTCGGTTGATTCCTGGACGAGGATTTACACACAATAAAACTCTAGAATTTTGGATAGAAATTCTAGGCGTGACAGGCGCCCATGGCAACGGTCGAGAGGGAGTCAAGGGGCTCAAGGGGGGGTGGCAGCCATTCTATTCACCGAGGGGAAAAACCAACGGCGGCTGGGCAGATCGGCGTTGAGGTTCGTTTGACAGCGACACCATGCAGCAGCGGTGAAGGGGAATACAGAGGGTGGGGAGGCTCACCAACGGGAGCGAGGGCTGATGGTGGCGGAAGGGGAACAGAGGCGACGGCGACGATGTGAGCGGCACGGTGTGCATTGTTCACCGCGCCTAGTCTCGGTGGTGCACACCTGAGGAAGGAGGCCTCCGAGCTGCGTCGACGGGGCGACC
Organism: Oryza meyeriana var. granulata; assembly: GCA_003991445.1. Lineage (NCBI taxonomy): Eukaryota > Viridiplantae > Streptophyta > Magnoliopsida > Poales > Poaceae > Oryza > Oryza meyeriana. The sequence continues at coordinate 36,541 of RYFJ01001592.1, forward strand.
CGACCGGAGGGGCTTAGTGGCGTCTCAAGAAGTAGGAGCAAGAGGAGATACAGAGAGGCTTCCAAGGGGTTTTATAGAGGGGAGATGCTAGGTCAGTTTTGGGGGAGAGCCTCCAATAATGGAGGTCAATTATTGAGGGGAGAGAGGCGGGAGAGGCCAAGGCGGCGCGGGGTTTCTTTCGGGGGTAAAAATTGATCGACGGCGGCGATGAAGTGGGCGGCGGGAGGTGGTGTATCAGGTGGAGTAAATTGAAGTTGGAGGCGCGGGCTCACGAGACCGTGGTGGGGGCGACGATGACGCGGGCGGCGCAGTGGCTTTTGACCGAACACTTTTAGGGCGTGAACGAGGCGAGAACAGAGAGCGGGCGAGGAAGAAGCACAATGGAGGACGAGATCAACGGCTGCACGCGGGAACCGGACACGCGTCGCGATCCGAACGGTGCGAGGCGGTCTCACGCGGCGCGATGTGCAGAGGGGGAAATCTGACGGCGGGCGGTTGCGACGCGGGCCACGTGGCGCAATCCGGCGAGGAGCGGCGCGCACGGTGCGGTAAAGGAAGTCGAGCGGCGCTGGGTGCAACCTCGGGGACACGAGGCAAGCATTCGTGGGGCGCAGGGTTCACGCGGCGATGCGGGCGTGCAAAGGGGATCGACGGCGTAGAGCGGGGAGATCGGACGCGTGGCGATGATCCACGGGGCGTGGCGGCTCACACGCGAGGGGGGAGAGAGGATTGACGGTTGGCGCGATGCTGGCTGCCACGCGACAGAAATCCCACGGTCGGGTGCGCCTAACAGGGGGGGGCATGATGCTGGGCCGGTGAGAAAATGGCCCAGATGCACAGTACTTGCTCTGATTTTCTAGAGGTATTTTGGAGGGGGTATTTAGGAGATTTCAAAGGGGAATTTGAATTCAAATTACATGTTTGGTCTCAAGGAAATTCAAGGAATATAGGGGGTGGAAACCAAGTGGAATTTGTGGGTATTTCTGGTATACACTGCCTTTGGACTTCCAATAAATATTTTGAGAGGGATTCAAAGGAGTGATGCGTTCAAATTCAAATTAAAATCTTCAATTTGAATTTGCGGTGCTCAAGGGAATTTGGGAGGGTTTCAAGGAGGTCCAGAAGAGAATTACACAAGGGATATTGATACTTGGTCTTCAAGACTTATTTGGAGGAGATTTCAAAGAGGGGATGTTTGACCAGGTAGTTAATTGGCGATTGAATTATAATGAAGTATTTGATCTCGGAATACTTCGGGTTCTTAGGGGAACAAGGATAGGAGGTATATATATATATATATATATATATATATATATATATATATATATATATATATATATATATATATTGGTGGGAAGGGACTTTCGGGTAGAGATTGATTCCAAGTTGCATATTCAACTTGGGATTTTCTCAGGGACTCAAGAGAGAGAGGAAACAAGGGAACTTTTGGGAGGGAACCAAAGGGGATATTTTTAGGGTTTCAATTTGAAACAACAGGATGGATACTGAAGCAAGAACTTTTGAAGGAGAAGATCGAGGAACTTGCCGTTAGGGTTTTAGGAGCGGAGTTCAATAACGGTGATTCGAACTTGGAGATTATTTTGGAACAGAGGTTTTTGAGAGGAGGGATTACGAGATCTAGGACAAGGAGACAGGCTGAGATCCAGGCACGACATACAATACAACACACAAAGATCAAAATTTTCATGGGTAGATTTTAGCAAAATATTGCTTAATGTCTCGCTGAAAACGGGACGTTACCGATTGATTCATTGACCTGCTTGTGAAGCCATTGAAGCCAAGATTTTGGTTCTACTCCTTTTTCTTCTTTCTTCTGCTTGTTCTTCCTTTTGTTCTTCTTTTCTTCCGTCTGGTTCTGCCACTAGGGATGTAGGAATGCCGGCTTGATCAACTTGAGATCGCTAGTGTTCTCTATTGATGCGACGAAAACCCTGAGGACGCTAGCGACACTAACCGGAGACCGCCACATGAACCCCTTCCAGTGCTAAAGCCGATTGGGCGATTTAGGGTTTTGGATTAGTTGAGAGTTCGGGCATCCTCTCTGTCCCTCCTCCTCCTTTTATTGTAGCACTGGTGGGGCTCGGGAGCTCTCTACTTTTTTAGCACTGGTGGGGCTCGGGAGCTCTCTACTTTTTTTTATTCTATTTCGGTTTGTAAGGGAAGCAACAATGATTTTATATCCTCCCTAAACTATCGGCATTAGCGATAAAATCAACCATACTAGCAAATTTACTCGAGGACTTGCACGAATGTAGCAGGTACTACTATCTACTCTATCCGTTCCAAAATATAAGTATTTCTAAAATTTAAATTTTATACCACAATATAAGTATTACTATATTGATTCCTGTGGTACCTACCATTTCAATGATTCTAAAGCTAACCAGATGCTTCAAAAGGAAATATAAGTAATTCAAAATTCAAAAATTGACAACTAAAGTCACAAAAAGGAATCTTTTGACCTAAACATATTATTTGCTAAACAATCCTTATATTTTGGAAGGGGGAGTAGTAATCTATATGACAATCTTCTATCATATCAAAGAAGCTACATGAAATACCAGCTTAATTAGCGTAGCACTAATCCTCAATCTGCCAACTTATTGAGCTGTCGGCCCATGGACCGAGCGTGCCTCTCCGTGGCCTTTATCTCGGCCCGAAAGGAGCAGGAGCGGCCTAATTTCACCCGCTTCGACCGCGTCGTGGGCCTGAGCTTCTTAACTGCTTTCCCATTCCCATTTCCATTTTCAAGAAGAATCATGAAATAACAGAGTACTGTATATGAAGGCTGCAAAGGAGGAATTTAGTGTCCCATTAACGGAGAACAAACAGGGCGTCCAAGTTCGTTGCGAAAAGAGTTCTCAAACTTAAGAGGTGGCGAGAGTGTGTGCTAAGTCCTGAACAGCTCGAGGCAGTGCTCTTGGTCGAGGTTCCTGCTCCAGAACTTCTTGTAGTACTCGTCGTAGGTGTAGTTCCTGTACACAGCCGGCGAGTCGTCGGTGATGAGCTTCTTGGCCGGGCCGAGCTCCACGCTGTTGCACGGGCACAGGAACGACGCCACCGACATCCTCTCCCTGTCGGAGTTCACCACCGCCCGGTGCCACACGCTCCTGTACTTCCCGTTGCTCAGCGCCTGACAAAACCAGTTCATGTTCAGAATTCAGACATCAAAATGGTAGTAGTACATGTTATTTCACTGAAAGATTCTTGAGGCCTCCTTTGAAACAAAGTAAAAGCGGAGGAATTTTGAAGAATTTGTATCCTATTAGGAAATTTATTATAGAGCCCCATAAATATCTCTGAAATTCCTATGAAATGGACCAATCCATGAGAATATTGAAGGAAAATAACAAATAGGTTATGTTCCATGTCTTCTTTCTACAACTCGAATTTCTACGTCTTTTTTATGTGTCATCCAAATAATAGTTTTAAAGCTTTTCTATGTTCCTAGTTCCTATAGAAATCTAATGAACATGACATTCTATTTCTATTTTTCATATTATTATGACATTCTATTTCTATTTTTCATATTATTAGGTTTTGCAATCCTATGACCTATATTTCAAAAGAGGCCTTAGGCTGGTTTGAGAGGAATGGTCACCTGGAGCTGGTCGCCGATGTTGATGACGAGGGCGCCGGGCTGGGGGTTGACGGCGATCCACTTGCCGTCGTTGAGCACCTGGAGGCCGGCGACCTGGTCGTCCATGAGGAGGATGGTGAGGGCGTTGGGGTCGGTGTGCGCGGGGAGGCCGTAGGTGAGCTCCGGCTCCGGGCACTGCGGGTAGTAGTTCACCGCCATGTGCTGCTCCTGCTCCCCCATCGTCTCCTTGATGTAGCCTCCCTCCAGCCCCAAGCTCTCCGATATCGCCTCGTACAGCCAGAACCCCAGCTCCCTCACCTCTCTGCAGTACGTGCTAATGATCTCCCTGCAGCAGCGTCACCGATTAATCACCTGATTAATTGATCTCAATATACTGTAATGACCTGCAAATTCACTGCGTTAAACTGAGCTACGATGAGTGGACAAATTAAGCTGCCAAGAAGGACAGCATCTGTCACTGAAACGTACTGCACGAGGAAGTGAATGGGCCTGCAGAGTACAGACAGGCATGGCTAGATTTTGGACAGGTAGTACGTTATCTTGAAAAAATATTTCTGCACTTGGTTAATCACGTTGTGGTTATCCTTCTGTACGCTCGGTTGTTCACATGTGACCATGCATGTGCCTCAAGTGAAATGTGGCTGTTGTTAATTACTTCCAACCTTTGGATCCTGATTCCAAGTTCCAGAGAGCGCAATAGGCCGTTGTCTTTGATGTCAGTGTCGTTGCTTGCTCTGTTCTCTTTAGCGAGATTACCTTAACATTTGTGAGAGAATCATGCAACTAACTACCTTTGTTTTTTTGCAACTACCTACCTGCACACATGGTGGAACCATGGACACACAGTCACACACACAGTGCAGTCAAGAATATGATCTTGTTTGAGAAGCTCCAGCTACAGCTCCTCAAAAGACAGTCTAGATTTTTATTCAGATTTTAAGAGTCTATAATTATATAATCTACAAAATAAATTAAAAGCCAAAAACTAAAAAACCTAGTTTGTTTATTTAAAAAAAATGACTTTTTACCTGCTGCTTATCAGAATCTATAGGACTTATATGACGCTATATGACGGCCTGTCAGCTAGATATAGACGATGAGACGACGTCCTGAATCACGTGACTTTGTTTGCCACCTTTGATGGTGCGTAGCTGCTGCTCGTTTGCTCTTGGTTCTTTCTTGGCCTCTGGAATTTTCGTTCCTACCTGTCTACGCTAATGTTTCAGAAAAAGAAAGGGAGCATATCTTTTAGGTTTTAGCTGGGTGACTGCCTGCACAAACTTGATAAGCTCCACCCTACGTGTAACATCAAGGACCATCTTGCTCTGATGCATGCCAATCTCAATCCTTATCTAAGTGGATGTATTTGAGAGCGAATTGCTCACTGTGACTTGGAAAAATAATTGGAAGGTAACACAGAACATGAAGCGTGATAAGCATTGCCAAAGGTTACTAATATTATTTTGGTACCGACCGAAATGGCCGGTATCAAGAATTAAGTCACATACAATTTCAGTCTAAATACAGGTCAATTTCAGTCGTTCTGGTTGATTGTGGCCGTTTGCGGTCCCGGTTAGCCATGATGCCCGTTCTAGTACTTTTCCAATTATCAGTGGTCCCTCCTTCAAATTAGGCTACGTGTCATCCTTTTACACAGTATTCACTTCTACTTTTTTTTTTTTTTTGCTTATAGCTTCTCTCTCGGTTTCCATTAATATGCTTTTCAAAACGTAAAACGGTGTGTTTTTTTAAAAAAAATTTCTATATAAAAGTATCTCAAAAAACAAATAGATCTATTTTTTAAATTATTAATAGTTAATATTTAATTAATCATGTGTAAATAACGTTTCTTATTTTACGTGTGGCTTATAAGCTATCAGCAGAAGCCAAAACGAACAGGCCAAGTGTTACACTATGTTTGAGCTTTCAATTTGATATATGTGGTATTCGATCATATTGCTATAAATGGTTACAAGTAAATTTTAGTGGGATGATAAATTCATGGGCAGGTTTAGATCTCTACTGCCATACCAATTTGTTGATAGTGCCAAACTTTGGGTGAGTTTTGGCGCTACCAATATTTTGGTAGGAAATTGTATTGATTTGGTAGATATTAGAATTAATCCAAACACCATACAAGTACTATTTAAGAAACCAAATATTTCGTAGGACAAATTTTGGCACTAAATCAAAACAATACTATGTTATTTTTGTAAACACCACACAAGTACTATTTAAGAAATCAAATATTTCGTAGGGCAAATTTTAGCTTGGTGATATTCCTTGTCACCTATCTTGTGAATTGTGAATTTGTGATACGTAAGGGACAAACTGACTTGAGGATTGATATTATGTATACGTAAATAGACCGGCCAATGCTTTATGATCCATTCTCTTTAATTACTTTATTTTCTAAATGATAGCATATCATTTGGCTTTTGAAAATATTTGTTACTCTATCCGTTCTAAAATACAAGGCGCCTATATTTTTTAGGAAAATCAACATTTAAAAATTTTAGCTAATAATTGAATTATATATGTGTTCAGTATCATGCTTAAATTCAGGTTTAAAAATATTTTTATATGACATTAATTTTGTAACTTTTGATAATAATATAAAAGAGATCAATAATAAAAGTATAATATCAGTGACCATGTAAAAAAACTAATACGTACATAGCAAGTAACATGGAACTACAAAAGGCAATGGCGTAAAATTAAACATGGTGTAAATGTAGAAGTCAGAAGAACTAAATCATTTTAGGACTCTGCTTCTGTTCACCACAGGAGTGAGGTCCACTCAAAACAGTTGTAGAAATGGCCCAATTATTTGTCAAGAGCTAATTAATTTCCCTCAGTTTTTTAAACATTTTAGGTGTAACTGAAGTAGTAAATGCCAAACATGCATGGTCCCAAAACGATTTTATCTCTCTCATTTCACACATATCAATACAAAGCTAAAAAAATTATAATATTTTTTCTTTTAGCTTTTCACACATATCAATACAAAGCTAAAAAAATTATAATATTTTTTCTTTTAGCAAATTATAATATATTTATCCCCTAAATTTATGCATATGTCCTAACTTTTATAAATTTCAATGTAATAATTGTTTTAAAGTTGAAGTCTCTGTAAAATAAATAAAAAGAGAAAAATGGAGTTTTTTGAAACGGAGAAGCAGTAAATGGCAGGAGAGGTGAGACAAAAGATTGTACTTGAACGATGGCGGATTGGATGGCCAGTCCGGGACGAACTGGTCAAGAGGATAGCAGTGCAGCCGGAGGTAATCTCGCCAGTTGTGCACCGTCTCCTTGCGCACGTTGAAGCTCGTCGACAGCCTTATCTTCTTGGCCGGGTCGTCGGAGTAGAGCTTCGCCTTCTCCTCCGCCGGCAGCCGGAAGAACTCCCGCGCCACCGCCATCACCGACAGGATCAGGCTCGATTCTATCCCGTGGTTCAGCACCTGCACGCGGGAGGGATCTCGTCTCAGCTAACTGCAAGCGTTGGGAATTCGTGTATGTTCGTGTCTGCGTGTCACCTGGAAAAAGCCGTGGGTGTGGCAGGCCTCGCCGATGGCGGAGACGACGGCGGCGCGGTCGGGGGAGGCGAGGTCGACGACCGGGATGCGCGCGTCGGAGACGACCAGGTCGAGGCGCGGGCGCTGCGACTCCGGGCGGACATACTTGCCCGGCATCGTGTCGTGCACGGCCGTCGACAGCAGCTGGTGCTCCGCCTCCGCCGCCATGCTGGCACTCGGCTGATGATGCAGTTGCGGCGGCAAGAATCCGGTTCGCGCGACGGCGACCGCGACGCGTACTGTGTGTGGCTGCGACGGCGAGATGGCGGGCGGTCGTCCGGCGACATGGCTCACCGAGAGGCCGTCCTCGAGCTAGTCTTATAGCGAAGCGAATGCAGACGTCACCCCCCTTGGCGCCGCATGACGTCATATTCTCGATTCGTCCGTTGTAGCGGCCGCTGATCAATCTCGATGAATCGATCGATGGAGGTTTCAGATCTGCTGCGTTGCGGGACAGCGAATCCACGGGCACACAGGTGCATGCGCTTGGCGTGTTACCGGATCGTTGTGCAGGCCAGCTGCATGCCCATCTGACTGATGTGTGTACCCCCGACTCGCGATTTTCTTCCATTGCGGTTTATTTGGAAAGGATTTTGTAAAATTATGTGCTGAAAAATTAGCTTATCTTGTAATTTATGAACTTGGCATAAGCATATGTACTACTGACGTGGGTTAGATTGCGAATGTCTGTGTCCAAAAATAGTGTGTTTAGTCTATTTATATGTAAGTACTTGGGATCAACCTTGGTCAACGGCGAGATCGGGAATAAACTCAGGAATGAGTTTAAATCCAGAATGGTCAAGGATATCGGATAACAAGATGAGACATAAGGTGATACACGGTGGATGAAAACCGTATGGTAAGATCTTTGAAACGGACTTCACAAGGTTACGTGCAAGCGCCAGAAATTCATGGAAAAATTGTGAAGAAATTGGATAGAAATTCGCGATGAAGAAAAGAATTTTTTTATTAAAAAGATCAGCAATACAGTACATAGTGCTACAGTACATGGAGTGCTGTAGCATCATGCATATGCGTATGCATGGGCTGGCAAAGCAGGCAGGCAGGCGAGCCGGCGTAGCAGGCCTGACCTAGAGGCCCACGAGGACATTATAAATAGTGATTCTCTGTTAATTTTAGGAGAGATTTTTTTAGAGTTTTTTAGAGAGCGAATTTATTTTAGATTAGAGTTCTAATATAGAGTTTTGGTGATTTCGTGGAGAAATCTTTTGGATGTTTTGGTGAAACATCTTGTAAGCACAATCTTGGTAATAAAGGTAAAGTTTATGGAAGATTAGTGCGGTAATTAATTTCTGTTTCTCGTTCATCTTTGTGCTTACCTAGCGATCGATTTTAGATTGATTTGTTTTTCTCTAAGATTTGGGACGGTTTCTTTGATCTAAAATCTAGCTAGGTGTTTTTCTAATGTTATGGAAAGTTTGGTTGGTTAATTATTTACGAATCTTGTTTAATCAATTAATTAGGGCTTAATTAATTTCCGTCAACCTTCTGTTTAGTAATTTTGTTTCGTTAATATCTCGAGATCCAGAAGTCCGATTGACATGATTCCAGTTGGGTTTGTTTGCAAATTTTGTCTAGTTTATTCTATCAAAATTTCAGGTCGATCGGAGTTACAGATCTACAGTTACAATCTGTTTAGTGACGAAATTGTGGTCTGTCCAGATTCTGAAAACGAGGTTTTTCAGTTTTTGTGATTAGGGGAAGTGTTAAATTTTATTTTTGACTTATGCAATCATTCACCCCCTCTAATTGCCTATCTTAGTATGAGTTGATCCAACAAGTGGTATCAGAGTGAGGTTATTTATTTTATTATCTTTTCTAATTGATCTTAACCGGCGATTAGAAAATATGTGGATGGATAGGTATTTCACAAAACCTTATGTTTTCGATGGTGTTAATTTTTAGTATTGGAAGGCTAAGATGGAGGCATACATTCAAGCTCAAGGCTTTGCGATATGGGAGAAGATCTACAAGCCATATCAAGTTACCGAAAACAATACAGTGACAGCAGCGAACATGTCACAGGTGGAGGCTAACAGCAAGGCGAGGAATTTGATTATTCAAGGGCTAGAAAGAAGCGACTTTGACCGTGTGGTGCATCTCAAGTCAGCACATGAGGTATGGACAGCACTTTGTGATTATCACGAAGGATCAAACACGGTAAAAGAGGAACGTCAAAATATGTATAAAAAGGAATATATGCGATTTGAGATGTAACCCAATGAATCTCTTAATGACTTCTTTGCTCGCTTTAACAAGATTCCTAGCAACTTGCGTTCTGTTAATGTTATATACACCGATACTTAATATTCTCGTCAATTGCTAGGAGTTTTAGATATGTCTATATGGGAGATGAAGGTAACATCAATTAGAGAATCTACTAACATGAGTACACTTACATTAGATGTGTTTTATTCTAAATTGAAAACTCATGAGCTAGATGTTTTTGCTAGAAAAAATATGGCTAATAAATCAATAGCTTTAGCTACACAAATTAACAACTTTATTGGTGATAACTCTTCATCTAGCTATGCTTTATCCTCTTTGTCTTCACTAACTGATGAACAGCTAGAACAACTTCCTAAAGATGATTTGGCACTCCTCTCCACTCGTTTCACAAAAGCTTTACAAAATGTTCGATCCAGAAAGAAAGCAAATGGTGGAGAACCTCGGAGATGTTTTGAATGTGGCTCGCTTAATCACATTCGTCTTAAATGTCTAAAATTTCTAGCAAGAATTTCTAGGGATGAAGATGATGAGGAAGACAAGATAGAGAGTGACAAGAAGCGAATACTCAAGAGCACTAAGAAGAAGGGATATTTGAACAAGAAGATAGTGCACCGTGTTTTTTCTGCTCTTGAACAAGTAAATTTGAGCGATGTGGACACAGACAGTGATGACGATGCTACTCCCAAAGGCAAGAAAATTTTGATTGGCTTATGTATGATGGCAAGTAGCAGAAGCGTCACCAACAGTGACATCGACAACGACAGCGACAATGAGGTAGAACCTTCGTATGATGATTTAGCTTGTGCTATTGAAAAACTTGGTACTTTATTGGAGAAGAGGGATAAAAAGATTAAGAAACAAGATGCTTTGGTTGAAAAATTAAATGATAAAATTACAAGACTTAAAACTTTGACTCCTATAGATGATTCTTGCAAATCATGTGATTTAGTTTATGCTGAATTTACTTTTCTAAGGGATATGCATGCTTCTACACTAAAGGAACTTAGGCTAGAAAAGGAGAAAAATAAACAACATGTCTGTCAAATTAATGAACATGTCTCTTGTGATAAATGCAATGTTCTTAAGTTGAAGTTAGAAGATGCTGATGTTAAAATTGCACAACTAAAGGAAGATCTTGCTTTGAAGATAAAAGATGTTGATGTTAAAATTACATAACTAAAAGAAGATCTTGCTATCCATAAGGTTCTTTCATGCTCTAATTGTGGTAAAAATGATAGATTTCAGCATGTATCTTTTAAGAATTGTGCCACTCTTTTGAAGCGTATTGATTATTTGCAAGAAAAGATAGGAACTAAAAGTTTGAATCAAAAGACTAGTTCTGAAAAATTTTAAACTGGTTTGGGTTTTGATCCTTATAATTATTCTAAGACTCATGCTCCAACTATTGTTAAATCACTTGGTAGTGGCATAATTGAGATAGCTGATGAACCTAAAAAGACAATCTTCAGATCTGGTGGAATCATATCATCTATTGGCACAACTAGTACAAATATAGCTTCTATTTCTAACAGTAAATATAAAGTTAAGTACACTTGCACTCACTGTGGTAGAGATGGACATAAAGTAGAATTTTGTTTTAGACTTGCTGAGCAACAAATGAGAGAAACAGCTAAGGCATGGTCTAATTTGAGAAAGGCACGCCCCATTAGTTCTACTAACATGAGTAATGACAGATCTAAACCTTTGTATAAAAATACTTGTGTTATGTCTACTGATGTGCATCGTGTATCTCAGTACTGGATTCCTAAATGCTATATTACTAACTCCGGTACTGAGACCTCGACACTGTTTTTTCTATGTAGGCACTTCGCGCAAGGAAGGAGAACGTCTGGCTAGTGGATTTCGGATGCTCACGCTACATGTCCGGTGACAAGAATTGGTTCTCCTATCTCACAGGAGCATCGCATATTGAAAAGGTAACTTTTTGAGATGCTTCTACTTCTATGGTTGTGGCTAAAGGTACAGTAAAGGTGAGCGATAAGTTTATGTTCAAGGATATGGCTCTTGTTGAGAACTTGAAATATAACTTACTTTCCGTTTCACAAATGATTGATGAAGATCTTGAAGTGTGCTTTAAGAAAGGTAGATGTAGAGTATTAGATGTTTCAGGAGATCTTATCTTTAATATTATACGTTTTGGAAGAGTGTTTAAAGCTGATTTTGATGTGTCATCTTCTGTTAAGCATAGGTGTCTAGTTGCCAATGACTTTAAAGACTTATTCTTTTGGCACCATAGACTTGGCCATGTTGGTTTTGATCATTTAACACGTGTTAGTGGTTTGGATCTTATACGTAGTCTACCTAAGCTTAAGGGTGATAGCGATATAGTATGTTCTTTTTGTAGACATGGTAAGATGCATGCAGGTTCACATCCACCTCTTACTATGGTGATGACAAACGGACCAGGACAACTTCTACATCTTGATACCGTTGGACCATCACGAGTTCAATCTTTTGGAGATTCTGCACCTACTACAACTTCACCTACAACTGAGCATCCTCAAATTTCCACATCATCTGCGCATGTAGAAGATCAAATAGAAGAAAGTGAAATTTCTGAAGCAACAGCTCCCTTGCACATTCAAAGAAGATATCCACCTCAACAAATGATTGGTAATCTTCATGAAAGAGTGACACGTTTCAGGTTTAACGATCCAAACTCTCATACTCATTCAACGTTTGTTGCGTCTTTTGAACCCAAAGATATATCACATGCATTAACTAACGAATCTTGGATCAATGCCATACATGAAGAATTAGAAAACTTTGAACGTAACAAGGTTTAGGAACTAGTGCCACCACCTCCTAATCATTTTGTTATTGGAACTAAATGGGTGTTTAAAAATAAACAAAGTGAGGATAGTGTAGTTGTTAGAAACAAAGCTAGGGTGGTTGCTCAAGGTTTTACACAGATAGAAGGTTTAGATTTTGGTGAAACCTTTGCTCCTGTTGCTAGATTTGAAGCCATTAGAATCTTGTTAGCCTTTGCTGCTTCTAAAGGTTTTAAATTTTATCAAATGGATGTAAAAAGTGATTTTCTAAATGGGTTTATCAATGAAGAAGTTTATGTTATGCAACCACCTGGTTTTGAAAATTCCAAATATTCAAATCATGTTTTTAAACTATCTAAGGCCTTATATGGTTTAAAACAAACACCTAGAGCATGGTATGATAGGTTAAAAAACTTCCTACTTGTAAAGGGCTTTTCCATGGGAAAGGTAGACAAAACGCTTTTTGTTTTTAAGCAAGGTAATAATCAATTATTCGTTCAGATTTATGCGGATGATATCATCTTTGGTTGTTCATCTCATGCTTTGGTGTCCCAGTTTTCAGAAACTATGAGTAGTGAATTTGACATGAATATGATGGGTGAATTGACTTACTTTTTAGGATTACAAATCAAACAAACAAAAAAAGGTATATTTGTACATCAAACTAAGTATACGAAGGATCTTCTATGTCGCTTTGAAATGGAGAATTGCAAACCCATCATGACACCCATGGGAGCTACATCTACACTTAATCCTGATGAGGAAGATGAGTCAGTTGATCAAAAGGAGTATAGGAGTATGATTAGTTCACTTTTGTATCTTGCTGCTTCAAGATCGGATATATAATTTGCTGTATGTTTATGTGCATGGTTTCAAGCTTCACCACGTGCTTCACATCTTTAAGCAATTAAGCGAATTCTCAGGTATGTTCATAGCACTAAAGACTTTGGTATATGGTTATCAGCATCATCATGTATTAGCTTAAGAGTTTTTTCTGATGCTGATTTTGAAGGATGTAGACTTGATAGAAAAAGCACTTCTGGTGCTTGTTTCTTCTTGGGTAATTCACTTGTTGCTTGGTCATCTAGAAAACAATCCTCTGTAGCACAATCAACTACTGAATCTAAGTATGTGGCTGCTGCTAGTTGTTGTTCTCAAATACTTTGGATAGTATCTACACTTAAGGATTATGGTGTTACTTTGGAAAATGTTCCGCTCTTCTGTGATAATACTAGTGCCATTTATATTGCTAAGAACCCAATACAATACTCTAGGACAAAACATATTGATATTAGATTTCACTTTCTTAGAGATCATGTTGAAAAAGGAAATGTAGCACTACATCATATGGATACTGAACATTAATTGACAGATATTTTCACAAAACCTTTGGATTCTTCTCATTTTGCTTATCTTAGGAGAGAACTTGGGGTTATTCATCCAATGGGGTTGTTTTAAGGGAGAGCTTTAACTCTTTGTAACATATTTTATTATTGGTATGTTTTTATTTAAAAATTTTTTAAAAAAATAAAAAATTGCTGATAAACAAATGAGCACTACATATGATTCATATGTGTCTTTTGAAGCTATGTTTATGCCATAAAGAAGGAGTGCCTTCATGCCTGTACATATGTAGTGTAGGTCTTTGCATGACTATTTAAATAAAATAACAACTTGAATTAAATATTGGCATGATTGAAATTTCTTATCTATTTTGATCTTGTTTTACATGTGATAATGTGCTATGAAAAGTAATATGAGAAAGATCAAAAGTATGTGCTATGAAAAATGTGATAAAGATCAAGGAAATATGCATTGTCATATTTTTTTTTCACGAGACTGCTTACCTTTGTACCTTGGTATGAACTTGGAAAAAGTTGTGTATGACCAAAATCTTGTTCTTAAGCCTGTAATTGTCAAAAGACATAGGGTTGACTGGATTAAAAAGTAAGGCTGACGGTGCATATAATTAATTGCAATTGATATCTTGTTGCATCTAATTAATCAAGTTTCAGCTCTTTTAAACACCAATGAATTTAAGTATTAAAATAGTTGAGGAAGAAATATCATGTCATGTAAAAAATTGTTAATTGCACTTAATTTTTAGTTGTGCTAGAGTTACATTGCAGGTGTATGGATGTGAGAGTGTAAATTACTTTAGTATGACATAAGCGAGCATTTGATACATATTTTGATGATTGGTGGTGCTCATTATTAAAAAAAGGAAAATAATAATAAAAAATGATATTTCTCTTTTCTGTTTTTGATGAACTCATTGTCAAAAAGGGGGAGAGTTTTATATACAATTTTTGATAATCTTTTCACGATCTTTTTATTTTGCTTTTCGGTCTTCTTTAAAAAGGATTTTGGCGACGGTAAATGCCAATGTTCAGTGTTTATATATATTGTTGCCAATGTTTTTATCAAGGGGGAGATTGTAAAATCATGTGCTGAAAAATTGGCTTATCTTGTAATTTAAGAACTTGGCATAAGCGTGTGTACAACTGACGTGGGTCAGGTTGCGAATATCTGTACCCAAAAACACTGTGTTTGGTCTATTTGTGTGTAGGTATTTGGGGTCAATCTTGGTCAACAACGGGATCGAGAATAAACTCAGGGAGGAGTTTAGGTCTATAACGGTCAAGGATGCCAGGTGACAAGATGGGACATAAGGTGACACACGGTGGACGAAAACCATGTGGGAAGATCTTTAAAACGGACTTCACAAGGTTACATGCAAGCGCCAGAAATTCACAGAAAAATTATGAAGAAATTAGATAGAAATTCGCAATGAAGAAAAGAATTTTTTATTAAAAAGATGAGCGCTACAGTACACTGAGTACTGTAGCATCATGCATATGCGTATGCATGGGCTGGCAGAGCAGGCAGATTGGCAGGCAGGCGGGCCGGCGTAGCAGGCCTGGCCTGGAGGCCCACAAGAACATTATAAATAGTGACTCCCTATTAATTTTAGGAGAGATTTTTTTAGGGTTTTTTAGAGAGCGAATTTATTTTAGATTAGAGTTTTAATCTAGGGTTTTGTGATTTCGTGGAGAAATCTTTTGGATGTTTTGGAGAAACATCTTGTAAGCACAATTTTGGTAATAAATGTAAAGTTTATGGAAGATTAGTGCGGTAATTAATTTCTCTTTCTTGTTCATCTGTGTGCATGCCTAGCGATCGATTTTAGATTGATTTGTTTTTCTCTAAGATTTGGGTTAGTTTATTTGATCTAAAATCTAGCTAGGGTGTTTTTCTAGTGTTCTAAAAAGTTTGGTTAGTTAATTATTTTTGGATCTTGTTTAACAATTAATTAGGGCTTAATTAATTTCCGTCAACCTTCTGTTCATTAATTTTGTTTCGTTAATATCTCAAGATCCAGAAGTCCGATTGACGTGATTCCAGTTGAGTTTGTTTGAAAATTTTGTCTAGTTTATTTTGTCAAAATTCCAGGTCGATCGGAGTTACAGATCTACAGCTACAATCTGTTTAGTAACGAAATTGTGGTCTGTCCAGATTCTGAAAACGCGGTTTTTCAGGTTTTGTGATTAGGGGAAGTGTTAAATTTTATTTTTGACTTATGCAATCATTCACCCCCCTCTGATTGCCTATCTTAGTGTGAGTCGATCCAATAGGTTTTGCTGCAGCTACAATAACCCAGCAGTGAAACTCTGCAAGAAGCTACTCTAGGGCTTCCCCTCTACTCCTTCCCTCTAGAGTCCTGTTATGAATGCGCAGCATCGGACTACGGCAAGTGGAGCTCCTGCTTTTGCCCTCCACGGGGTGACGACTCCTCGTCGGTCCCCTGCTCGTCGACAGACTCCGTCTGTGTAGAGTCTGCCCCCGTGCGGTACCCCTCATGCCGGCACCACACCCTCCTCTCCTGTGTGAATGGAGGCGTGTCGATGACGAGGGCAGTGAATCCAGCCCAAGCGCACGTTGGTGACGAGGGCGGTGGACGGCGTTATTGCCGTGGCCTCATCCTTTGTCTCATGCTCACGGCATGACGGCGCCCACCTGATTTGGTTCCGTTGGCGGTAGTGGGCAACCAGGGAGAAGGGAGGCCGTCAGGGAGGAAGCTGACCAACGCGGGCTCCTCCTCCCAAGCGCTGTCGATGGTGATAGAGAAGGAGGCCAACGGAGATGCTGGATCTAGAGCTTCGAATAGCAGCTGCTCGCCAATGTTGTGTTGCAGGTATGTCATGCGACACATCATCCTTGGCTGGTACCCACAGGTATCAGACATGGTCCCTGTGGTATCATGGTTGATACCCTAGGTACCAGCTGGTACATATAGGTACCAGCCGAGGATGACGTGCCTCCTCTCCTCGGCTCCACCCTCCCTCCTTGATGTTGCTGTGGGCGCCGCTCTGCTACTGTTGCGGCAAGTGTCGCCGCGTTCCGCCGCCGACTAGTGGCTCTTCTCAAGGTGCGGGGCACGAGCGCGCGGTGTGGGGCAGGCGTTGTCACACTCGCGAGAGGAAGCGGAGGCACGGGATGATGTCAGCCTCATAAAGTATCTTGTCCCTACAACGGGATTCCGTCCTGTAGTCGTTCTCTGTAATTTATGGGTAAAATTCTTCTACTTGTGTCTTTAGCAATTTAAAAGCCCAGTGCTGAAAAATAAACAATGATGAAAAAACCTCAAAATCAACTCAAAATAAGTTTCAAAATTTAAATTTTGGCTACGGCCGATAAGCTAAAAGGCAAACAATGGAAGCTATGTACACACTCCTAAGTGCACTCATTAAAACAAGGCGCAAAAATGGGACGGCCAAGAGTAAATATGTAAGCTCATAGAGTTTCTGTTAAGTATATATAGTAGTTAGAAAAATATTAAAATATGATTGGTTTGTATGGAGTTCTTCCATATCTCTAGTCCCTTCCTTACCACTGCCTAAGTGCTCTATATACATATGTCCTTGAGGCTCAATACATTGAACCACATTACTTAGTACACACCTCTTTCTCAAGGAACACATTCAATTGTCCATAATTATGAGCACGTATGTGTAATTATGTAATACTCCTCCATTTGAAATTATAAGGCGTATTAGATTTTCTACATGCTCTCCAATATTGTACTTTGATCAGTAGTTTCTTTTATGATATATTATCATCAACAACAAAATTAACATCATATAAAAATATTATCAAATACGAATCATGTGATACTATATGCATAACATTAAATGCATATATTTTTAGTTTAACTAATAGTCAAAAATTTTAAATGTTGACTTTGTGGAAAATAAGGACATCTTATATTTTTAAACGAAGGGAGTAGAAAAATATGGTAATTCGAAGAACCAACTACCAACTAACTCATGGTCAACAGAAAACATGCATATCAAAGGTTCAACGCAAAATATGATAGGCAGTTAAATCCTAGGGGCATGCATGGAACAAAACTCCAACATGAAGTGGGTGTATGGATGCAATGGGTTAGAGATGTGTCTCTGCAAAACTGGTTTTATGAGAGGATTGCGCCTAGCGCAGTTGGTCTAGTACGTGGGTGTACGTCCATCGCGCGTTAGCATCACCCGGGGTTTTTAACCCCTTTCCCCGGTTAGTCCTAGTTAGGTAAAAGGGTATACACGCGTGCGCATTCAGTCTACACATTACCAGTTTACCAAGTCCTCTGAACCTCTAATTTCTCCCTAGGATTGTGTAGGGGACACGCACACGTGTGTAGTGGTGTGAATATGTGTGCGTCCTTGTACCCTCTAAGGAAAAAAAACTTGTTTTATAAGGATTTTTAAGAAGGTAGGTTTGATGCTGTTATGTCCATTTGTTTTGGATCAACAGAATTATTTGTTTTTTGTTTTAAGGCTAGTTGAATTCTTTGTTTAGAGGGGGTAAAATGAAACTTGTGCAAGTTTGGGCGAGAAACCGCGATCAGTTGTTTGAAAACCAAGAATGTTTTCTATGATTAGTCCCACACTACTCATTAATGTTGATAAATGATAGAACTTGATAGCTCCAGTTTAGAGGGTTATGGTTATGGGCCTGAACTGCATTGGAGTGTCATTCAGCGGTTGGTTCAACGATGGTTTATAATTAAACTATACTGTTTTCAATGCTTTTTAATGCAAATGTTTTAAATGTTGTTTTATGCAAACGAGCTATACTATGTCTTTTCTTTGGAATCCGGTTGCATTATTTTGCATTCCTAGTGTGGCTTGTTGAGTACAGTGGGTGGTACTCAGTCTTGCAATATCACAATCATCAGAGTGAAGCTTTGGGTGGAGGAGACGTTTGGTATTTGGCTTATACCCCAGTTGAGCTGCCTATGGCTTGGTGCTGCTGCTTCACTAGTTACCGTTCCGCTGCTATTTTCTTCTGTGTGAGGACTAAGTGCTTTTCTGTAAGTATTTATCGTTATTACGTTTTGGTTATGTTTATCAAATTGTCGATTTGTGTACCTCGGCTGATTCCTGGACGAGGGTTTATTGCACAAATTAGCTTTGGAAATTCTGGTAAATTTCTGGGCGTGACATCGAGCCACCCCCTGCTGACCGACCGCTGCGTCCACCCTGCATATAGAACTCCCCACAAAGGAGGACAGGAGCTCCACAGAGAGAGAGGGTGCCTAGCCGGCATCAAGGGAGACGACCCACCAACACCATACCCCGCCGCAAGCGCCATCTACCCTACCGCCACTCCTCTGTGTGCTGGCTTAGGCTCCTCTGCTCCGCCATCCATCGGCCTCCTCGTAGAACCAACCAAGGAGAGCCCAGACCTGGGCGGCGCCGCCTCGGCAGCCTAAGCCTACCCCTGCTGTCCGGCTGCCGCCTCCACCCTACCTATGAAGCTCCCTACAGAAGGAGGGGGGAACTCCATAAAGAAAGAGGGTGCCCAACCGGCATCAAGGGAGATGACCCGCCTACAGCCATGCCAGCCCCCACCCTCCAGCATCCGCCAAAACCTGGCTGGGGCGGCCAATGACAACACAGCCATGCCAGGGGGAATGCCGTAGCGCCAGTAGCCATCTTCCTCCAGTCGCTCCACTGAGCTACCAAAGACCCTGCCGTCGGTGGCCATGCACACGAGGAGAAGGTAGCAGCTATCGGCGCCACACCCGGTCACCACGGCAACCATTTGCCATCGTAGTCACTCCCTTCCTACCTTGCAGTAGCTGTCAGCCCATCGGCAACGGCCAAGCACAGGCGGAGGGAAAGAGTTGCTGCCATCACCACCACACCTAGCCGGCCTCACAGTCGCTCCAACCCGCCCCTGCTGCTGCCACTTGCGTCTCTCCTATCTTCAGATCTGGCCAGCCCGTCACCATTGAGAGGAGGGGAGGGCAAGGGCCATCGACGCCACCTCGCCATTGTAGCCTCTCCTCCACACATCACGTCTCCGATGTCGCCAACCACCACTTGCTCTCCCCGATCTAACCGTCCATTGTCACAGCCAGTGTCATCCTCGATCTGGTCGAGCCGTGTCCAGATCCATGCTGTCTCCCCTGAGCTAGAGGAACAGGACGAGGCCCACTGCCATCATCCTTACAGCTGCCCGGTTTCCAGTGGCCTGCTCCGGCGGCGGCAAGGGGAGAGAGAGGGAGGAGTTGGGACGGCGACGCCACAGGGTGGTCACCGCCCGTGTCGCCCTTAGGAGCGACGCAAGGGCCTAGATCATCTTCTTTAGCAGGCCTCAGATGGAGCCAATTCGTACTTCCTTTTCATGTGGCAACACCTTAAAACCTTATTTGTGGTCATTGTTAAGTGCATGTACCAGCTAATTCAAAAAGAAACATAGACCGATAAACATTCTCTTGGCCCTTTTGTCCTTCTGGGTGAAATGTTCTCGCCCCTTTGTCTTAGCAAAATGTTTTTCCCCTTTGGCCTAATCGGAAACTTTTCACCATCCCTATACTTAGTGAAAATAATTCAACCATTAGTGGGTGGTTACCATTATCGAGTGTTTGGTCGAATAGGGGGTTGGACGCCTAGTTCTTCTCCAACAACAGGCAACATATGATTCATTTATAGTTCAACACCATATCCCAAAAGAAGCTGCTTGGATGCAAATCGTTATTACAAGACGTACACCTTGACATAGGCTCCGTTCTCGACGGCTTTTCAGCCAAGAAGCCATTCATCTTATAAAAAAAGCTTTTATTATAATTAACACATGATTAATTATTTATTAACTATTATGAACGTAAAAATAAATTTATTTATATTTTTAAAGAAACTTTTATATAGAAAACTTTTTCAAAAACCGTATCTTTTAGCAATTTGACAAGCGTACTCGTCATAAGCTAGGAGTCACAAACTAAAAAGAACCGGTCTTATGTCCTGTTTGATTTCGCTTGTGCTGCTGGCTTATAGGCTGAAAAAAAACAGGAAACATCATTAACGCGTGATTATTAAGTATTAGCTATTATAAATTTAAAAAATAGATCTATTTGATTTTTTTGAGATATTTTCATATAAAAAGTTTTTAAAAAACACACTATTTTATATTTTAAAAAATATGATAACAAAAACCGAGACAGAAACTAAAAGTTTGAAGCCGTTTCGAACGACACCTCAGCAACGATGAAACGTAGTGGGCGGCTCAGAACCACGTCCACGGTAAACATTAAAACGCTAGGTAGGCGGCCGCTAAGTGGAAACGAAGTGGAGGATCTTACGCACTATAAGAAACTCTAAAAAGCGATGGTCAAGCGACAAAGATGTGTCCTACGGCAGTCTACGACAAGTACTGAACCTTCCACTTCTCATTGCCTAATTAACCAGAAATATGCACGGTTTCAGTTCAGCGTCATAGCGTGTGTGGTACGCGCCCGTGACGCGGTTCGCACTACGCTACGCCGCCAAAGCGCCAAGCACCGGTCGATCCAACGTGACGTCTCACGAGATCAGTTGCGGTGAGATTCGCACGGCGGCTCGGTAGTTCAGACGTTATTCGTTAATCAGTATTTTTTTTCTAGATCAAGAAAAATTTATTCGTTAATCAGTCTTGGAACTGAAGCTGATAGTTTTCTATAGAGCCCTGGCATTATATTTTTGCCGGCGGTGGTTAGATGGCAGCAGTGATCAGGCCGTCAGCTGCCTTACAAAATCACGACGAAACAATACAAAGTACATGTCGGACAACTAGTATTTGTCATAGACCACATCGTACTTCAACCCTTTTTTTTTCTGCTTCATGGCAACGCAAAATTTGCTCCAGCCACTATACTTTGCCAAGTCAGCCTGCTGCTTTATTTGTCAATTTTTCGTCGTCGCCGGCGAAGATCCAAGAATAGGAAAGGCCACTAGCTCTAGCTGGGCGGTCCGGTGAGAGTGACATACGTGACGGAGGTGGACCTTTTTTTTGTCCTGGAGTAAACATACACTCTTTCCTTACACGTCACTCAAAATCAACAAAAAAATTAAATCATATAAAATATCACTATATAATTATGTAAGTTTAAATTCAACTAATACAGGTAGAAATAAAAAACAATAAATTTGACCTTAAATAGTGAGCACTATTTGAAATCAAATTTGTTATTTTTATTTTTTACTTGTATAAATTAAATTTAAACTTACATATTTATAAATTAATATATTATATATTAATCACACATTAAACCTGAACAGTGTGCACTATTTACAGTCAAATAGATTTTCCCTGCTGGGAGCTGGAGCTGCGAGCAAGGAAGCGCGTGCGCCGACCGGGTCGACGTTCCACGAACGTTCGGGCCGGGCGGCGCGCACTGCACGACGCACGTCGTCTGAACCCTGTCGCCGTCGTGCGGGCGGGAAAACTGCCGCTGCAGTGTTTACCCGTTCAATGCCCCCGATCGCGGCCGGATCTCGCCAAAGAAGTCGACAGCTTGAACGCGTCACCCACGCGACCAGCCTGCTCCAAGCCACCACCACCGGTAGCGTCCATTGACAGGAGTGAGGCCGTGTTGCGTAACGCATGATGTTATGGGCATCGTCAGTTTCTGCTTTTCTGGTCACCTTTTCTTATCCGGAGGGAAAAGAAAAAAAAATCATAAAATAAGATACATCATTAACATATGATTAATTAAATATTAATTATTTTAAACTTAAAAAATAGATTAATATGGTTTTTAAAGTAACTTTTATATAGAAAATTTAAAAAAAAACACACCGTTTAGTAATTTGCTAAGCGTGCTAAAAAAGAGAAAAACTTTTTCCTCCTTCCTCACTTCCGAACTTAGTCTAAGTCTTCATTCCAAACACAGATTTCTCTGCTTTTTCCCCGCATCCGAGGATGAAATCTATGGTCATACTCCCAAAGTATTTTGTTTTTTAAATTTATCCTAGAATATAAGAAATTTTATGATCCATAGCCAATATTCTATTCTCTATCTATCTAACTTTTATACTAGTTTATTCTCCACTTATTAACTTTTATACTAATTTATTTTCTACCTACTAACTTTTGTATTAATTTATTCTCTGCCTACTACCATTTTGAGGGTATATGTGTCTTTTGTAGTATAATCCATTTTATTATGGAACAGAGAAGTAAATACCAACCTCAAGTTAATTTCTTTTTTGTACATGGTGGCGTGGCGATGACCGTGACTAGGCCCTAGTCGGATGTACTTCTGGTTTGTGGCTTATACTTCAGTTTTCGTTAGCACTTTCCAAAATATAAAACATATGTTTTTTTTAAAAGCTTTCTATTCATATACCTCCAAAAATGAAATAGATTCATTTTCAAGTTTTAATAGTTTATTTTTAATTAATTATATACTAATAATATTTTTTATTTTGTATACAGATTATAAGCCACTTCCCGAACCCACCCTAAGCTGCTTAAATCTCGCCGATTGACGTGCGAGGCCGCGCACCGTCGGGTCGTTGCCGGGAGGTGCCAAACACCCTGCGTGCATGGAACGCTCTGACCGCAGTGCAGCACGGAGCGTCCAAATTTGAGATTTGCACTGATCCTTTTGGCGTTCCATAGACCAAAACCCTGCATTTTCTATGCCCCTTTTCTTTCTTTTTGTGAGGTTTACATCACAACCGTAACATTGCTTATGAGTTGAGATGGCTCCCATAGGCAGTCGAACCTAAGACCTATTTGAGTACCACAATCCCTAGGCTGTGTGTCATTTTTTTATAGCTAAGCTATACTCACAGTTAAGTATGTGCCATTGAGCAAATTTACTCAATTATTTCTTTCATCTTAAAAGAAATTGATTCCTAGCTATACATCTAAATTACTATAGTAGGTGTGTGGGGCAATCCAGGCTTGTTGACAAATAGCTAGTACAATTTTGAGTTGTCAAAAGGGATTAAAAGCGCATTAGGAAAAAAATGGGATTGAAGGTAGCTTTTTTTTCTGTAGACACTGACTCTAGTTAGATTTGTTCAAAAGATCTAAAAAAATTCTTCAGTCCGCTAATACAGTAAATATATGATCTTTTTAATAAAAAATAAGAAAGGTGAATTACGCCCTCGGCTACATGGTAGGCAGTGCCAATCGGCACATATGCGGTTGGTAGCCAGTCCATCGGAAGTATTTTTACACTATAGCTTAACTCATGTTGGTTAAAACTGTGCAACTACTCTGATTCCGTCATTTTCTTAATCACCACATGGACAGCATGAATATACTCTTGTCGCCTAGCTAATTCAAAAACTATACTTACAACTGACACCGAGATGTCAATCATTGATGCACCCAACTAATAACTGTGTTTGTTAATTTAGATTGATAGGACTTTGGGGGCAATCAAAGTCAGTCAATTGAATGGTTGCATCCCAATGTCGTCACTACCCGCACCCTACATTACATCATATACCTGAAGTCATATGCGTGCACGTACAAGCTTCAAGATACCTTTTTTAGCAAAACAAACAAGAGTAAATTTCACAAAGGTAATTTGACCAAATTATTGTAAAATTATATATTTAAGATGATGTATCATAAAATTTTAGTATTCAGATTATCATGAAACTACATATTTAAAGTGTAGCACCGTAGAACTACAGATTTAATACTAATTTTATTATGAAATTATAACTAACTCCAGTAGAATAAAAGTGCTTGGGATCTAAACTGGCCTCCTTCGAAATGAATAATAGGAAAAAAAAAAAGCACGGTAACATGGAAAACACAGGAATCAAAGTAGCATGTTTTTCCAATCCTACGTGATTAAAACCATAGGAAAAAGGAAGAGAAATTATTTGATTGTACCATAGGAAAAATTGAACCAAAGGAAATTTCCCAAGAGGTCTAACCTCTTGCTTATTTTCCTATGTAATTGACAATAAGAATGCAATTCTATCATATCTTCTTCCTTTGAATCAAAATGGTCTATAATCCTAAGGAAATTGAATTCTCCAAAAAATCCTTGGCCATCTCTAATTAAAAGGAGCCATAAAATCTATAGTTTTGTGAAAAAACTTAATTACTAAATCTACAGTTTTATGATATTGTACCTTAGATATGTACATTTTATGATAAAATTGATGTTAAAGTTGTAGTGTATGATACATTGACTTAAATACGTAGTTTCTTTATAGTTTGGTTAAATTATGCATAGTTTTGTAAAATTTACTAAAAGAACCTTGTGGACAAAGTGGCAGAAAGAGAGCCATAAATTCTCGATCCTTAGCTCTATTTGGAATGCAGAAGAAAACTCTCTTTTTCTACTGAAATTGAAAGGATTCTTTTGAAATTCCTGCAAAAATTGCGAGATACCCATCGGTTTAAACATGGATTTTGGCTTTTATTTATATACAAGTAAGATGTACTTTTAGTCCCAGTATTCCATCGAGAAAAAGGGCTTTTGAAGGGCCAAACTCGATGCAGCCGTGAAGGCCGGCCCATATGTCGTCTTGAGAAGTAATAAAACAATTCAGTTCGGCAGCAAACACCCTACAACTATCTCCTTCGATCGGTCTCAGGAAGTCTAGAAACTTCGACGCCCAAAACGCGTGGCAGTTGGATCAGCTGCAGTATAAATCAGTACTGCTAGTATCTTCCACTCCATTAACTGACTGACAGTATCTAATCCCTCTTTCTCAAGCTCAATTTGCACAAACACACACATGCAGGTGAGATGAAGCTAGCTAAAAAGCTCGAAGCAACATATATACTGGGCATTTCTATTTGCCGATCTGGTCTACTACATGTTTGTTAGATCTGTGTTTCCCGTCTGTGTTTACTTACCGGAAATTTTATTCCATTATCTAATTAACGAAGAAGATAGTACATGCATGTAGCTAATGCAAACAATAATTTACCCACCGAGAACTGCATGCCTGTGCTTCATGCATGCTGGAGCTAGCTCTGGTTATTCTTATGAGATGAACAGGTCACTGGCGTTGTTGCTGCTAGCAGCTGTGGCTGCCTGCCCTCTTCAACCTGTCTCCGACCGGTTGGAGGAGCGCTCCGTGCCGGGCAATCCTATGTACAGCTCCGTCTCCACGTCCATGGCGTCGGCGTTATTGCTCGGCGTAGGCACGTCCCGCGACCATGCCGCTGCCGCCGGCGTCGTCGTCATGTTGTTAGCCACCAGCGCCGCCGCCTCAAGGTTGCGATGCTGCACTTAGCAACGGCACCAAGAGTGAATCAATTGCACATATGAATGGTGTGGTTGATTGGGTCATATATCAAGCTGGCTGATATATATAGGCTTGCATGAGATATCAGGACGTATACTCTGTGCAGCTTTACTGAACAAAAGGAAAGGTAAGTTTGCAGCTTAATTTGTAGTTTACAGTATATGTTTGCCTGATAGCAGGTGGTGGTTCATTGTCATTGATTACCTTTCCTCGTAAATTTTCGTTGTCTCTGAGCAAAGCCCGCTCCTGATCAAAGAGATGCAAGGGAAAAACAGCATGCAGAGTTAGAAAATAATCAAAAATGGAGTTTCATGTGTCATGCATTGGTTGGAGTTGTACCTTCTCTTTCAGCTTAGCTATCTGTTGCTCCAGAAGCTCGGTCTAGTGTCAATGAAGGGATAATATAGAAGAATGCATGTTAATTTCTGTAAAGAGAAGATTTTCATAGTTTCTGAAACTTTGCCTACAATTTTCATGGCCATCAGGAGTACTGAAATAGCTAACCTTCTTTAGTCTTATGTTGTGAAGGCTCTTCTCAAGTTTGATTTCCAGACCACGCAGTTCTTCAATAGAGCATCCTTCTAAATTTTCTCCCAGTATTTTTCTGCATCACATTTAATTCAGTCTGAACTACTGATTTGTGGTTCTCTACGCTTCTGCAGGATTACCTTATAATTATACTGCTCAGAAAGTGACTCGATTGCTTACCGTCTGGAATCATCAAGAGCTTCAACTTTCTTGGCCAAGCCTAGGGTATCATCTTTGACTTGCTGCAGTTCAGATGATTTAGCCTTAGAAAGTTAGAACGTGCATGTTCATATGCAGCATACCCCCAAAATTATTGAATTATTTCAATATTGAAAAACATTGTAAGCTCTTAATGTATTTTTATACCGCACATGCATGTTTCTCGGTGATATTACAAATGGAATTTGGCATAAGATATCTAGGAAAATATTGATCCAGATAAGTCTCACGCAGGTAATAATTATTTTTCGGCTTAAGAAGCCGCAACAATATGAAGGTCCAAAAGTACAGGATGCATGCGTTTAGCAGGCGTACCCGATGGCAAATAGGACCCCCAACAAGAACCGATCAGCTAATGAACATCTAGTGCTCCATTACAATGTGTTTGGTACTATACATATCGATACATTATATATGTGCAGGATGTTATCTTAGCTAAGCTAGCTGTATTAACTGAAGATGCCGCAAAATGTACCACCAGAGTCCAGAACTACATTAAAAAGCACGCCATTCACGTTAAAATGCATGTCAGAAAGTTAATGCCCGGCAAGATAAAATTATGCCATTGCTAAATTGCTGTGTCGCAGAAGACCACATTCACATAAGATGCATGGTATTAAATCTTAAGTAAGAACATCATATTATATTGTGGAGGCCATATCTTCACCTGGATATCTTGTTGAATTGTCTTGTTGACATGATCCTTTGTGTATGCTTTATAGCGTTCGATCGTTTTCTGCAGGCTGAACAGATACAAGAGCAAACTAAAATCAGAGAAGATCTTTTTGGTGCAAAAAAGGATTCTGATTGAGTCAGCTGCACACTCAGCTAGTTTCGTAAGGGTTTTCAAAACGTTACCAATTGCTTTCTCACTAAATAATATTTTCCTAGGACAAATGAAGTCAACAACAAGAAATAGTATATGACTTGAGGTAGCTGTGCATGTTGCAATCTGTTAAAGCCTGCAGCCTGGCCTGCTAGGCAGCTCAAATTAAATGTTTGTCAAAAGAAGTCCCATGGCTTACTGTGCTTTGTGCAAATCCAGCGAATGAATAGTAGCGGTACTGTTTATACTCAAATTTGTTTTTTTTATTTCTCAATGTTTAGGTCGAGTTTGAACTTGATTTTTGGTGAAGCGACAAATGTCACTATAACCTACATTGTCAAATTTTTTTAAAATTTTTTGTAACTATTTGTATTAAATTTAGAAGAAAAAAGTATACGAGGGGATATCCCCTCGAGGTAGTAGAATCCATTCCCTACTACAAGGGAAACTGTTTTTATCCCTCGAGGGAATATTCCCTCATCTATTTAAAAACCTATCAAATAGTTATAAAAAATTCTCGAAAAATTTGACAATACTCATACAACATATATATATACCACTTCATAAAATCTTAGGTCCAAATTCAACTCACACATTGAGATATAAAAAAAGACAAATCCAGCATATGAATAGTAGTGGTACTGTTTGCACTCAAATTTGTCTTTTTTTTTTATTTCTCAATGTGTAGGTCGAATTTAAACTTGATTTTTGGTGAAATGATAAATATCAATATAATCTACATTATCAATTTTTTTTAACTATTTATATTGAATTTAGGAGAAAATAGTATACGAGAGACCTACAAACAACGAGATGTCAACAGGAAGCTGCCCATTATTTGACAGTTCTGGTTCCACCTTTCTCTGAAAAGATGTCAATACCAGCACTAGGAACATTTTTTTTTACCTAGTTGTTCTTAGATATTTATTACTATATCATAATTTAGATGTTACATCCAAAATCTGTACACATGATAGCACATGCATGCACATCCTTTAATTACCAATAAGAGCACACAAGCACTTAAACATCAATAAAATTCAGGACTGCAAGTTACCCAGGCGCATGCATGTACTGTATATAACAAAAAAGTGCAAATTTCAGTACATATATTAAAAGATGTATATTTCTTTGAAAAATACATTGGATAATTGACCATCTTTGAGCCCACTTTTCAAGAAGCATATATACATTTGCCAATATGACAGACATTCATAACCTTTGGGGCAATTTTGTTGATGTATTGCTGTGCAAACCAAACCAGGAAATGCGTCTGCTTGTATTACATTTTGAAATATTTTTTCCTTTGTGTAAATTTGAGTTTAAGAAGTTATCCTGTTCAAAAAGATTAAATTGTTGGCATCTTATGATTCTTTTTAAGCTTTGATGGTAACTAAAAATTGAGATGCAAACTCAAAATTTATTTTTTTATAAAAAACATATAAAAAACGCAATTGTATTATGCTAAAATAATATTTCAGGTAATCATCCCATAGGCAGGCCAGGGTGAGTTTAACAAGAATGGATACTAAGATATAGGTATGAATTGGCAAATTCACCTGTATTATATATATATATATATATATATATATATGAACAGTGTAAGCTTCACACTTCCAAGTGATGATTTTAAAGTTTTGATAAGGGCAGTCCCAATGCTCCAGCTAGGATAGTTGCTATGGTATTAAGTATAATGCCACCTAGGATTTTTTGCTGATGTTGCGTTATATTAAATGAGAGAGAATGAAAAGATGAAGAAACTGGGTCTCATGCAGGAAATGGTTTTAACACGAAAACCAACACACTAGACACTACCAAATATTGTATTGGAAGAGAATGATGTCTACATAAGAGATGAGGAACAAAGATGATTGGTGAATTAGAGAGAGAATTAAGTGACTAATTAATTATTTAAGCTATGATAGAAATGGTGCATTGAGGATATTAGTTTCTAGAATGATGTCTATATGACATGGCATGGCATAGAAACTACTTGGTAGTTTCTGGGTTGGGACTGCCCTAATAAAACAAAAGCTGAGTACGTTCTGGATCTGCTTCGTCGCCATGCTGGCAATATCTTGGCTAAAACATTATTGCAACTACCTGAATGAGTAAACTTATGTGCATATATCAGTGCATGCAGGTTTCTAAATCAATGTAATCTGATTAGCGTGCATAGGGGTGTGCCTACTTAATTATCGAGTGGCCAAAAGGTAGTTGTTATCTAGAAAACAAACACTGCCGTCCCCTGCGCGTATACGAAATCCCCCACATGACATGGTGCAACTAGGGTTCGGTTAGAACTTAGAAATCTCAACGACTGGTAACTGCCCAGAACAATTTGAACAAAATACAAATTTGAAAATGTATGAATTCTATCTTCACTTTGAATGGTTATATATAGGTACTTCTCTAATGGAAAGAGAAAGAAAAAAATCGATAAGATATTTATGTCACTACTATAGAAAAAGGCCAACGTACCGTCCTATTAGTGCCGGTTGAGCAAAACCCCGCACCGATAGGGGGTTTGCTACCCACCCAGCCAGCCTACACCCTCTTCGGAGAAAAACCAGTACTGCTGACTACTTATCAGTGTCGGTTCATATAAAAACCAGCACTGAATATTTCAGTGCCGGTTTTTTAGATTAACCGACAATAATGAGAAAGCTATCAGTACCGGGTTTTTTAATTACCCGGCACAGAAGCCAAGCCGAGCCACCGACACCACGAACGAAATTTTTTTAAAGTCCCCTCAATGCCTCGACCACTCGGTCCGTCCCCTCGACTCCTCTCCCCCTCCATCTCCTCCACTTCTCTCCCTTCTCTCGCCTCAATCCACCTCGCCTCGAGTCCTCCCTTCTCTCGCCTGGACCTGTCCTCCCAGCAGCGGCGGCAACAGATCGGCGGCTGTGAATGTTCTTGAGTTTTTTCACTATCTTTGTCGAGTGAATGCTATTGATTCCGTGTTATAGAATGTTATTGATTTCATGTTATTGACAATTCATCAACGATCTGGTGTGAGTGTTATTGATTCCGTGTAATACTGATATGTGTAATACTGATTTTTGAGTTCTCGATATTGATTGTTATAGAATGATGATCTGGTGATTGATTCTAATTTTTGGATTTGCACGAGCCGACTTGATTCAATTGAGCTAGCTTTGTGCGCTTTTTTTTTTGGCTCATGAGTCTCATCAGTGCTGGTTCAGGAACCGGCATTGATGAGAGGAGGTCATTAGTGCCTAAACCATAGTGCCGGTTGGAGAACCGGCATTGATGACCCTTCCAGACCGGCACTAATAGGGATTTCTGTGGTAGTGTGTGTGCTGTGAAGTTGTGTTGTAATATCGTAAATTACCATTTGAGAAGGAACATTGTGGTATGCCCTTATGTAGGGGTTTTGTGATGGATGATTGTATTGCATATGCAAAACTATGTTTTTTACATCATGCTATTTTAATTCTGCCCGGTTACTGGTAACCGCATTGAGTTCAAAATTTTATATTCAAATATTTGGCTAATAACCACCGGCAAGGGGTATGGCCGTGCTATTAATTTCCGGCAAAACCGATATTCAAAACAGGTTTTGGGACGGGTCACCTGTCACTTGTGGAATTTGGATAGCCAAGCAGGTTGTGGGGCAGGTTGCCCGTCAATTGTAGAATCTCTCGAACTCCAACTAACTAATAAGGATTATTACAAAGGTTAGTTTCATACTCATTTTTCTGAGAAGATTATAGTGCTATTATCACATACTTTTTCCCATCTATAACCAAATTGTAGGTTCTAGACAATATGCTAATAACTAAGAATTTTCTGCATGTTCATCCTAAAATATGGGACTTTGGAGGCCCCTACGTAAGCTTTGTTTTGTTATCAACTTCGAAAGAAAGCTAATATTTGTTCTATAGGCATTTTTAAATTTGGTTTTGTTTTAACTTGTCATAAAACACATATATGGATGTCCAAAATATGAAGTTACCGCCATATATTGAGCTGCGATTGTTTGCATAGACCTGGTGGAGATATTGCTGTTATTTTGGACAGTACCAAAATTGATTTCAAACTGAAGTTTCCCTAAAATGGCATAAATTTCAGCTGTTACCGGATAAACATCCGGCTGTACCATTTTTTTTGGGACAGTACTTACAAGTTATATCCCCCCTTCTGTCCCGATCGATGGAACAGCTTTCACAAGAATGAACAAAAACCATTAATATTATGCATAACTTATATTATTAAGACTAATATGCATAGTACAGTTTATCAGGACAAACCAAAGGGATAAAGTTGATTTATCCATATTTCAAATAAAGGATTTTGAAAGGAAGACAAAACTAATGACAGCAGGGTAAATTGAGCACTTATATTTCAGAGAAAGCATCTTGAACAGGACCAAAGATGGTATATAATATAATGTTTTTATATTTCCCCTAAAAAACCTGCCCTGTTTATTTGAACATAAAGCAACAGGTTGAATCAACTCTCTATGAAATTACTAAGAGATCGATATATATCTAATTTTGATCATGAACAGTGTGGTTGTCTACGATATATAATCTTTTTTAGGTAATAGATAGAAATCCATCCTTTGTAATATGTATATACTTGCTTGGAAGATTCAACGCAAAGTAATTTCAGCACAAACTTTACAAACATAATACTACCTCCCTCCTAAAAAGACTTTACTTAGCTACTCCCTTCATCCAAAATATAGCTTCCTAGTAAGTTTTTGGAGATATCAAAAATACCCCTCATTATAGTCTAAGCTAGTTGAGGTGTGTAGGGCCTATTCTAGTTGGAGTGATGTGGATTGCTATGGGTAGGATAGAAAAGTTAGTGCAAAATTTCACCTTTTGCAATCAAGTAGCTATATTTGGGATAAATTTAAATCCTAAAGGTAACTATATTTTAGGACAGATGGAGAATGTACTTAGACTATAGCTAGAAATAAAGTCTTTTTGAAATGGAGGTATAGTATGTAACATTGACCAAATTTGTCATGATTCAGTAATCTTCTCATGAAAGATCTACATTGACTATTATGTTTTTTACATAAGTATAGAGTTCTAATTAATATATAATATATGAAGTACTTATGATTATTATGTAATACATGTCAAGTACTTACAACATACTAAACGCGATCAACAGATGAGAATTAAGACATACAATAATCTGAAGAAGGAATATGAGCATTGCTCAAACTCTTAAAATTATAGTTTGAAAGCCAAAGCATGCTAAGGACTGATGGTCAATTAAGAATAAGCATTATCACATGCTATTTACAGTAGGTTAAACTTCATTTTTACTGCCGTTTGGACAGGTCAATCAACGACCTGTAAGACATGTCAATCACATGCTTACTAGAGCCTTTTTCCACTCAGCTTTAAATTCTCTACAATCTATATATGGTAGATTAATTCTTGATGATGTTTATTTATAAGTAATTTAAATATTGAATGACCATTCAATAGTTTTGTACTTGGCACTAGAAGAGAGTTCATTACAGATCATAGCTTGCATACTCATGTAATATTTAGATTTTCCCAATTGAGAAATAGAGATAGCGTACATATGAATAGTATGATGGAAATTTTCTTCTGGATTAATCTGTTGTCGAATGTGGCATGTAAGATTATGTAGTACTTAGCATCACTCAAGCTCATGGAACAGCATTAATTAAGTCCCTACACTAGTATTTGGAAACTACATGCATGACAATGAATTAACAGGCAATGCATGCTGCAGAACTCGTTTCCACTGCCGTACATAAGCCTGACTAAGATCTGGCATTAAGATGCAACAAGCCTGATCTAAGAGAGGATGATTAATGTATAATGAACAGTACACCTGATGATCAAAATATAAGGATTATGGTACAGCGCGGCAGATAAGGTACGTACTCTCCGCTCTCCAGGTGGAAAATTAAAGGAGAAGTGAGATATATACACAATAGGAGTACTGTCCATAAGAAGAGAGATCACAGTTCCACCTAGCTAACAAATTTGAACCTGCTGAAAACTGAAATTATTCAGATCGAAACTTTTTTTGCCGTCTAACGCGAGGTACAAATCTAGCAGAAACAGCCATATCGCATGCTATCTACTGTGCCCAACGTCACAGCCCAGGAGTTTGACGGAAAGACACAGTGGCACACAGGCCATACCATCGAACGGAGCTGACGCGAAAAAAGAAGCTAAATCCGTAGTACTTTGCAAGAGAATTCAATTGGCTAGCGCAGTGGGGAGTAGATCGAGAGGTGCCAATCTCTCATCTCACTGACCGGATGTCACATGAACTTGTTTCTCCATTTGTAGTCTCGCACGCTCTCGCAGCCTTCCTACCCACAATTACTGGGCAAGCACGCCGGCCTGCCTCCTCCTTTTCCCCACTCCGTTCATCGCATTGGCTGCCCATTTATTTCGGTATTTGCCTATTGGTTTAACCTTACCTCTGCCAATATGTACCTTTGTGTCCTTGATTTTATTCAGAACTCCCCTTTAATCATCATTTTTTTCCCTGCCTCGCCGCGGATCGAGAACGAATGGGAAGGAAAGATGCACGGACGCAGAGAAAAGAGAGGAGAAGTAGAGTAATCAAGCTCGTGGACATGCTCCATGAAACAGTAAGCTAGCTTGCGACAGGAAGAAGATGGAGAAACAGTAAGCAACGAGTGACTGTGAGAGTGTGAGGTGTGCACATCCATGCCTCCGTACAGATATTTAGGGGGAGAGAAAGGTCAAGTTCTACAGGAGTTTACACCTTCCAATAATAGCAAGCGCAAAGCCACAGCAAGAAGAATTAGTTACTCCTGTGTGGCCGGAGGTCGCCGTCGTCGCCGCAGATGCCAAATCCGCATAGCCAACCCATTTTTGTTCAACCAAATTGAAGGCAGGCCCAAATTTAGCTATGCCGATCGATCGAACAGCCATGTCTTAAACCCCAAAATCACCCAACCATAGAAAAAGTAATTGAAACCGCAGCTGATGTTGCAGGTTTGCAGGACAACGACGAGGGGAGACGAAACAGATTAATTTCCGGCTTGCCGTGAACGAGAAGGAGGTCGGAGGAGGAAGAGGGTATACCTGGGAGCGCTGCCGAACTCGTAGAGCCTGCCGCGAGGGGAGAAGACGATGAGGGCGACCTCGGCGTCGCAGAGGACGGAGAGCTCGAACGCCTTCTTGAGCAGGCCGTTCCGGCGCTTGGAGAAGGTCACCTGCCGGCTCGTCGGGTTCTCTATCCGCTTCAGCTCCGTCCTCCCCCGCACCATCCCGATCTCCCGCCCGGTCGAGCGCCGACGAGTACTGGAGGCGACGCCGCCCGCCCTCCTCCTCACCGCCCTTATAAACTAACCCCTGCACGGGTCGCCGCAACCAAATGAATATTAAATAAGCAGATCAAAACTCGATAAAAGTGGACAGATCTGAGACCGGACGCCTCTCACCCGAAATGGCAACAAGCCCCCCAGCGAGAAGGAGCGGAGACGAGATCAATGGAACGGCGACTCGTTCGTCGACAGCGAAGGCAAGCAGGGAGAGCTAGGCAACCGCCCGCCGCCGCGACCTCCGATCTACGAACGGAAATCGCGGCCGCGCGCGTGGGAGGCGAGGCGAGAGAGAGAGCGGATGGATGGGGAGGGCGCACGCGGACGCGGGCCGGGAGGGGAGTAGTGGAGACGAGGCAAGAGGCCAAATAAAGAAGGCGACCGCGCGAGCGACTTCCCGTCTTGGGAAACCCACCCGCGCGCGGGCCATCGCCATTGGCCGTCGATCGCCGTCGGCTCTCCTCGCGGAAAGGAGCGTGGAACAACAAGTGGGCAAGCCCACGTGGCCCCTTTCGGCTTAGCTGGCTCGCCTCGCCTTGCATGTGTTGCTTCCGGCCATGGGATCGAGTGGGGGGACCGCCAGTGGATTTCACGCAGCCACGCAGGCATAGGGCGCATCCTGGCCATTGGACTATGTGCACATGGATGGTCAAGATTTAACCACTTGGGTTATGTACTGATGTACATATTGATTCTCTAGATTGTATCTCTCACACGATCAGAGGGACGGAGGACCAGTAACAAATCCCTGATCTCACTAAATTCTTGTTGAAAACGCACCAATGCTCAACTAATTAACACATGTTCAAAAAGATGGAGACCAGTAGCAAATCCCTAATCTCACTAAATTCATATTGAAAACATACTAGCATGTGCGTAATATTCGTGAACGTCAGGATTTAAAACCTAACGGGTAGACCACACCTCCTTTGGTGCTTCCCTCTTTTGGTACCTTTAGTTAAACTAGAGTTTATCGACAGGTGTCCAAACATCCATCCCTACCCAATAAGTGAATTGACAAACATTAAAGTAAATCAAATGCCTGTGGATGGTGCAATTGTTTCCATCCTTGTCCAGACTAGAGGAGATGTCAAAAACTAGTGTCCAGGCATATGGCTTATTTTCATTATATATGTGGCATCATATGTTTAAGTGTGGCTAGCTATATGCCAACTTTTTCGTCTGTGAACAGTCCGTTGAAGTTTTGCCAACAGAAGTGTGATATCTTAGGATAATCATAGCAATAGTGACATGCTTTGATTTCAACCTCATGAAAACGCACGTGCCTTTAATTAAAACCATATGCATGGGCCTGGACTTGTCAACAAGAAAATAGTTTCTGATCCTTGCAGCGAGGGAGTACTACTCAAATTAATTTAAAGGTTCGTGCTAATGTCGTTATATAAAAAAGAAATACCTCAATATAGTATTGTGAAGGTCGCTATTATCATTTTACAGCCATACATATTTATAATTTTAATTTTCATTACAAAATGGGACAGTCAAATTAGAACTCGATCTATGCCATGCTTCTTGAGTCTTCCACTCCTCTAGAACAAACAAGGATTATATGCAGAAACCAAAAGAGAAAAATACGTACCGATTTATCTGAATCTCACTTAAAAATAGTATGAATCATCAAAATATAGCCTTAACATATACTATCATATAGCACCCTGCAACATGCCATGATCAAGGTCGGACAAAATTTAAATGTGATATGAACTACTACTATTCTGAACCCATAAATCTGATGTTAACTTGTAGCCTAATCGAGAAACAAAACGGCACCTACCCAGCTACCCTAGACCCCTGCATCGGAAATACTTTTGCTACAGTATGCAAGACCTAAGCCAGCTTGCTACAGTGCCATTTAGCCCTAGTAGCACATAGACCGTTGGATCCAAACCAGTGGAGCAGATTCTCACCTTTGTGGCTCCTAGTGCAGCTAGCCACAATAATGTACTGTGCTTGTACTGTAGCAGATATATAATCCCGGCTCCGTCGCACACGCCAACAGGACAAAAACAACGCTTTCCAACTCCAAACGAGCCTTGGCAAAAGAAACCAACCCCGAATGATTCTACTTGGAGCATGAAAACAACCACCGTGACAGGTGGGGCCCTAGCACCGTGGGACCCACGTGTACGAGGCTGGGGTTAGCTAGAGACCGATGCTGCGATGCCCCCATGGAGAGGCGAGAGGACGAGGGGTGTGTGTGTGTGTCAATCCCGGGGAGGTGGGGCCCACCGCCGTGTACGAGGGTTGGTAGCCGGTCGGCCTCCGGGGACCACGCGGGCGTACGGACGGGCCGCTGCGATGGCGACACGTAGGCCGCGCCTCGTCATCCGCGGCCGGGGTGGTGGGGATCCCGCACGTAGGACTCCCTTTCACGTGACCCAGCCACCAGGTTGCAACTTGCAAGACGTGGGGAGACAACCTCGCCAGAATAAATGGCTATAATTGACACAAGTCACGGTCTTTTTCACACCTTGCGTTAATTTTAGTCGATTATTTTAATATATTAGTACCGTTATAGGGTTAGATGGTTATTTATCTCGATAAATAAGGAGACATCAATAATAGACAGCTATCTGTTATACTATTTTATATAGTACGACGCATATAAGATTAACAGATGTGCGATGTATATGTTGCGTACCTGATACGCAAGATAATTTAATAGGTGTGAGTTGTATATTAAAAATATGTGAGATGCATATCTAGTAGTTTTTTTTAAAAGTATCACCTTTTATAAGTTCGTCTATTGGTATTAGAAAATAGTTTGGTAAGTTTGGCGTAAACCTAATTTTTTTATCGTTAACATTAACTACCTCTATCTTTGTACTTTAGGCCTCCTTTGAATTAAAAATTTTTTATGAAAATTTGGTGGGATTGAATTATTTAGGATTTTATTTCTACATGGTCCTTTCGATAATAGGATTAGTAAAAATCCGATGAAATGCATGGTTTCCTATCCCTTCATTCCCATTCCAAAGAAAAATAAGCACGAGGCTTCCTCTCCCTACTTTGAATTCTTCTCTCTTGCATAAAAGTAACTTCATGTAACATTTATGTACTTTATTTTCTGCAAACTATCCAAAGGGGTATCACCTTAAATATTCTAATATCTTGAGATCCCGCAATATTCTGAAAAGCATGACATCTACTCCTATGATTTTTTTTATGTGTTTTAGAATCATGTAGCCTGAAGGTGACATAATACATACATATAAAAGCAGTATTTTTAAGTCACACAAGAACTGGCTAGCAGGAGACGCATCTTAACCCCGCTTGCATGGCGCGGAATTTTAACCCAACTGTGCCGTACAACAACTTGGCACCAAGATAATTAACCTTTCTTTTATCTGGAAAGGTGCAGGGTAAAACTCCATGCATGTTTCATCGTGAAATCTGTGCGCACGTATATGGATGTGCTTCTTTTTAGTTTTACAGCCACCCCCAAATGATGGTAAGCTATTAGTGGAAAGTGTCATCTCACAACTTTTCATACATTGTCCTTGGAAATTCTATTGTTTTGGGTATCTGGCAAGGTACCTTGCTTCTCCATCTATCTAATTGAAGATGCTCTGTTTTAATTTAAACTCTTAAAGCATTAGAATTCAACAGCATGTGTGGTTAGTATAGTACTCTCTCTATTCCATAAATAGTTAATTTTTAACGTTCAAAATTTATCCATTGGAGCTTGTTTTCTTCGGCTAATGTTGGCACTATTAATAATGGCCTCTTGACTAACCAAACGACATCGCCCAATCAGCGTGCCTGGGAATTAATTACATCTAATAGGATTAATGAGATGTTCCTTGCTAAGTCATTTCTCCATGCTACGTACCAATATGTTAGAATTGCTAAAAATTAAGTTTTTGCGGGATGGAAAGAGTAGCTATAGTTTGTAGGATCGAACATAAGAATCAAGCCTATCAGAGTGGGGTAAATGGTAGGAAAAACCAAACAACCAAATCTTTTAGTTGAAATAAAAGAACCCCAAAACTTGATGGACTAACCTGTCAATCACGATCTGATCATCCTCCTATCACCCGTTCGACTGCTTGCAAATCAAAGAAATATAACTTGACAAACTATTGAATTCAATCAATCTTTATTGCATCAAAATATGTTTACAACGTGCATACAAAGCACTCATCTCTCTCAAAACTAAACCCTATCTTTTCTCCTCCAAAGGTTGATGCCCTAGAGCCTCAACCCCTCATCTATTTATACCAAAACCTACACAAAGTAGAAGTAGAACTTCTAATCCCACTAGGACTCAATCCCTCAATTTCCAAACCTATTACAAACTACCAAATTAACTCCTCTCTGAAACTACAGCCACATCATCCATCAACAAAAGATCTGGACGGTGCACCTATAACAGATCCAACCGTAGGAAGTCCTTCGTCGTGTGGGCCAACATCTCCCTGTCCCGTCGCCTTGGGCCTCCTAAGCCGAGCCACTTCTAGCAGCCATCACCGAACCTAGCTGCCTGGGCCTGCCTGCCTTGTAGCCCTGCTGCTACACTCCAGTACGTACACATATATTCCTGCTTACTACGGTAGCCCGAAGTATTGTAGCGATCATGCACCAATCGATCCTTTGTCCATGCACTTGAACCACAGTACATGTATATGCATGTATAGACTACATGCTTACTCTGAATTTCTCCATGATTTTTCCAGCGCTTGCATACCCAATTTGCGAAGCCTGTTGTGAAGACCTCTCATATGGTGTCCATCCACCGTGTGCCACCTTGTGTTCAACCTCATCACCTGGCATCCTTGACCGTTCTGGACTTCAACTCCTCTCAGAGTTTTATTCCAATCCCGCTGTTGACTGATGTTGATCCCAAGACCTTATGACTTTAGTTCTACCTTGTCACAAGGCATCCCGACCGTGCTAGACCTCGTCTACTTCCTAAGCGTAGTTCCGGTCCTCACCATTGACCTAGGTTGACCTCAAGTCACCTGCACACAAATAGACAAAGCAATCGTTTCTGGGCATAGATATCGTAACCTGACCCACATTAGTCACACGCACTCACACCAACATCCACAATTATTTTGAAACCAATTTCTATTAAATAAATCGTTTGTAAAGCCAATTATTCATCACAAAATATTAATCATGACAATGATTTTACATAGTCCATTAAAAGAATAACCATTCCCTGCCAAAAAAACTTGTCAGCGTCACGGGTAAGGGGTGCCCTTGTTACCCTACCGTCCGTCTGGATAGGCATGGTGTTGTCACGTATGTCTTTGACCCCCAGAGGGGTAAGCGGTAGATGGACGTGGTTAGAGGCAGGTGGCTACATGGCCCTAGCCGGTACCCCATCCATGCCCGCGTGCCCATGATGAGCATGGCCCCACGGCCAGCTGCTCAACATCTAACACTAGCCAGTGTACCGACGACAAGGCCAACCACCGGGTTAGACTGCTCGTCGTTTGACATAAGGTAGCATTCCTAGGATGAATTGGCCACCCTGGCAGGCCGCCTGGTATCAATGCATGGCAGCATGCTTGGAACAAGGCCGGCCATCGGAAGAAACTGCTAGACATGTGATATGTAACAGTGTGCTCGGGATGAGGCCCATCAGGGGGCCTTTCACCTCGTGGGGCATGGTACAGGCTAGGCGTGCACTTGCACGTTCCGTCCTTCCACATCAAAGAGGTGTGCTCGTGAACATTCAAGGGCATTTATTGTCCTTACCCGTATTGTCAAGGACTGGTTAATGCGCATGCTCAGGCGTGCTTCGCTCATTCAATGCAAAGGATACGGAGCTTCACCCCAGCCACTCTCAACGATCCCCCCTACTGATGACAAAGGATAAAGTGAATGTCAAGTCTCTTAGTCCCAGGAGACTGTTGCAGGGCACGTCAGAGGCGTCAGGGCAACCAATAGGGGAGGCATGAAGCTAGTAGTGTCGACGAGTAATGTCTCGACTACGGTATTCTGGTGTAGGGTACAACCGATATGAGGATGTCGCGGAACCTGCAAACAGGGAGGAAAAGGACCAGGATTTACATAGGTTCAAGCCCTCGGCGTGGGCAATAGCTATACTCCTATTTATATGATATTGTCTGTGGATCACACAGAGTACAAAGAGGTAAGGGAATAAACCCTAATCTAGCCTATCAACTAAGTCGGCGAGATGGATCTCCGCAAAGGGGTTCATGGCAGATTCCGGGGCTCCTGGTGGTAACTCGATGTGTATGGCTATGGCATTGTGTGCTGTAGAGATCGATGCCCTCCCTAGCAAGGGAGGCCCTATATTTATACCCTTAGGTGCCCCCTTGTCTAAGTAAAACTCGGAGGGTTTAGGAAGGATACGACCAGGCAATCCTAGTCATGACCGAATTAGACTATGTAGTCCTTCCCTGGTACTCAATACCGTTTTCCTTATTTGCTCGGTCTTCCATCCCATATCGGGAGTAACCTTTCCTTGTACATACAATTAGTTATACAATATTCTCAGGACGGTAAGGATATGTCTAGGGGGTAGTCGGTATTTTCCACACTGACAAGTGGGAATAGCACGGTGATGTATGTACAGTAGAGCTATTAGTACCTACCCCTAGGACTAGATGGGTTGGGAGGTATATAAGCCAGAGATGGCCTCTGGTATGGGGGCTGCTTCTTGGAACAAGAGAGAAGACTTAGAGTTTTGTGCTGGAAGGAGTGCTCGAATTCCATCCTAGCACTCTAACCAGTGTATACCTTTCCACAATCCAAAAAATTAGGAGTAGTAGTGCTATTATCGCAGGGGAGGTTCAAACCTGAATAATCCTTTTTTGTTCTTCTAGATAGGTTGAGCGATCACAACATTAAACCCCTATTACCCAACACCGAACTTCGCGGAGTATTTGATCTGCCGACTATAACACGTCCACAAAACTTAATAAGGATAATAATTGTTGGCTGATATTCCCAGCCTTTCTCCTATTTTAAATATCTTATAGTAATATATCAATAATATGTCATCATTGTGTGACAATTTTTTTTCCTTATCCAATTACTGGTTGTATTTTGTGGATTGACAACTTTGCAATGGCATCAAATATTATTAGTGTGTTGTTTATGCTAGCTTACATAATCATCCATTAGCTAGGTCAGTAGGTTATGAATCCGATAATACAGCAACATGATATGATCTAGAGATCTGCGTGCATAAAAGTGTACAGATGCGTTACTTGTAAGTTTATTACTTCGATTTAGAATGTTACACGTATGTGTGTTATGCCACATGAGCAGTACTTTGTTACAAATGAATAGGTGTCAAACGATGAACACACACATTGAACCTCCTAGCTAGTATACATAAAGTGAAATGATCTCCTTCAGTTTCTATCTGCATGTGGCTATCATACCCGGCCCTTCATGGTCTAAGAGCTTTGAATTGTGCTAGGTAATTCGGTTGTTTTGTTATATCTACAATATTTTTGCAGTAGCACAGTAAGTTACATTGAAGCAGCAGCACTAGTTATTGAATACTAGCAAGGTGCAAATTAAAAGATATTGAATGCTAGCAGCTGAGTTTTCGGTGGGCAGCTAGGTTGTTGAGCTTGTGCATCAGTGCATGGGAACATGTAAAACCCACTGGGAATAACTTCTTTTGAGATTTGTACTAGGCAGCTTAAATTAGAAGTCAGTGGTTTTGTGGTCCATGCAATTAATAGTAAGTGTCTTTCTCTGCTGTACTAATTAAAGGTATTCCCTAGTACCTGACAGGTGCAGCTCGCACCTTTTGAAGCTTTTGTTGCGGTTGCTAGTAAAATTGCTATAGTCCTACTGCTCCATTCTATCTTAAATTAAAATAAAGTTGTTTTTATTACTTAAGTCTTGTCATAAAATAAAACTATTTCTCTATCTACCACTTTAGTTCAACCAATCATAATCATTCTTTATTTAATTTTTTTATCTATTTTTTTAACCAATTATAACTTTTCTCTAATCATTTTTACCTATTTTTTAATATTCATATTTAACATTAGAAATATTTATATTTTGAAATAGACGGAGTATGTCATTGGTCTTTGCACAGGAGTATTGTAGTAGGAGAGTAGTGACCTCGCACTTTGGTTCCAGAGTTGGTTGGAACTGTATTTTGAGGTGATTGACTGGCATAGTGCAGAGGTAAAGCCTTCCAGTTCGAGAGAATCCAGGTAAATTAATTTGGCATTCATGTTTGTGACGTTAAACTGAAGGATGTACAGTACTCTTTTTCTTCGTTGCAAAATATAGTAACATAATATTAGATTAGATATTATCTAGGGCTATGTATCTGGACAGAGTCCTGTCTAGATTTATGGTAATAGATGATGTCTAATTTAATACTATGTCGCTATATTTTGGAACGGAGGGAGTAATTAATACTACGAGGATACCATGCATGCTAGGATTATATGGCAGAAATTGTGGTGAATAAAGAAAATAAGAGCCCTAGAAAAAAATATTATTTACAAATCGATGCTAAGTACTCTCTTCGTATCAAAATAAGAAAACCTAATACTAAATGTAACATTAAAACATTTACTAGTACTACGAATCTAGACATTAAGATGAAGAGAGTATAAAATAGGCTATTATAATTGGCGGTATAGTTTTTGCCGTTGTATGTGTTCATATCATAGCTGTTTAGGATTTCTCGCTATGTTAGTGGAGTTGCTAAGGCTCGACGAAACATCCTATATGATTACAATATACACAAAATCCGGCGGATATTGGTTTCACTCAAACTTTTGACCTCTGGGTAGAAAAAAACCGGTGGCATGGTACAACTGTACAAGGTTTCCAAATTTCCAAGCCGTCCAGTATAGGGTCCTGTACCCGAAAGAAAATGGAATAAGTAACAGCAAGTATCGAACCATCGATATGTACACTGTATTCAACGGCAAGTGTAGCAACTCTTCTCTTCAGAAAACCACTATCCGCCGGTGTCAGCTTGTTCCCAGCTTTGCGCCATCCCTAATATTCCCTAGTACGTCTTCAGCCTTTTTTGCTTTAGCAAAGCATTCTGCCTATTAATAGCTAACAACTTTTCTCTAATTAAGAGTTTAAGGTGCTGTTGGATTCGACTTGAAGCTTCAAGCTTCTATCTCGGTTTTTATTAGTACGTTTTCCAAAATACAAAACGGTATGTTTGTTGTAAAAACTTTCTGTGTGAAAATATCTTAGAAAATCAAATAGATCTATTTTTCAAATGTGTAATAGTTAGTAGTTAATTAATCATACGCTAATAACGTTTCTCGTTTTACGTACGATTTATAAGCCAATACCATAAGCTGATTCAAATACTCTATAAGATCTACATAGGCTTACTTACATCATCACCACACATCTTTTCTCTGAAAGCAGAGGGATAATTCCCCCCACTATCCTCAGTAAAGGTATCATATCCTGAACCATTACATATGCTTAAAGAAAAAGTATACAAGAAAAGTAAACTTAAGCACATATCTGAAGAAAGCAAGCTGATCAGGCAGGCACAGCTCCTGTAGGAACTATACAATCTTCAGTGATGCGGCAGGATCTCAT
This sequence comes from Oryza meyeriana var. granulata, assembly GCA_003991445.1. Taxonomy (NCBI): domain Eukaryota; kingdom Viridiplantae; phylum Streptophyta; class Magnoliopsida; order Poales; family Poaceae; genus Oryza; species Oryza meyeriana. The sequence goes on from RYFJ01001592.1 coordinate 80,785, forward strand.
CCACCTTCCCTTGTTGGCCGCCGAATAAAGCAAAGCAGCGTCAGATTAGAGCGGGCGCCACTGCGAGTACGTAGTGGCCGCGCGCTGATGGAACAAGGTAATTAAAGATGGTTTCCAAAACGGCATGAATACATCAGTGGATAAACACACACGTAATTAGGGCATGAGAGGATTTTGCAACCGGCAGCTAGCTATAACTAGCTAGGGAGGGGCAAGGGTTAGGCTAACCTACATACTCCAGCTTATTAGGTAGCTACAGCAATGGCTTAATCCCTCCATCATAAAATATAGTAACTTACAGCATTAAAATTTTTTCCTAAAATACAAAAACTTCTCGACTTACTCCCTCCGTTTTAAAATATAAGAATTTCTATGATTCAAATTTTATTTTACAATATAAATATTTCTAGCACTACTCGTCCCATCAATAAATTCTTATTCAAATTTTTTCTATCTTAATCCTAATCACTCTTTCACCGCTAATTATCCCTATTGAGAGTCACCAAAGTCTTTTTTCTTTAACTTTAATCTCTGCTACATGATCTAGAAATACTTATAGTTTAAAATAGAGGTAGTACCTACGTATCTCTACCAATTCTTATTTAATTTCTCCACCTATTTTTTTTAATTTTTACTTCTATCTTTATTTATACTAAAACATCTAAAAATCTTTCTATTTGAAGACGGACGTAGTACCTCCGAATATACTAGCCTTTGGATGGAGTAGTACACTGTCTCAGAGACAGGCAATGCGTGAGATCGATCGCGTCGATGGCATCGATGCAAAGTTAATGGCTTTACTAAGTTCGATCGTGGATGTCTGGCTGTCTGCAGGTTGCAGTTGCCGCTGCACTTGCAGGGGAGTAGGAGGAGTACGTACCTCCTTTTGTCGCGAGGACTAACTGATACGACATGACATGACCATCCAAAGAGACCGTGATTTGCACTGACAGATGCATGGTGCCCATTGCCCAGCTGCAACTTGGGAAAAGTTACAACATACTGCCTTCGATCCAAAACGTAAGTTTTTTTATTTAAATTTTGTATCATAATATAAACATTCCTACACTGATTTTTATAAATTTTATTATTTTAATTATTTTAAAGCCAATTAGATGTATGAAAAAAATAATCTAAGTAATTTAAAAATTGGTAACGGAAGTAGTTGAAAAAAAGAAATTTTTATTTAACCTTAGTATTTTTTAAATAAATAAAAAATTTTATATTTTGGAACGAAACATGTAAGTAGTTGGAAGAATTTTGGATGAGGAGCTCGTCTAGTTGCGTGCTTTCACTTTAGGCTGACGTGCACGGCCCCTCGTCTTAGTTGTTACTGTAGCGTCATGACGCCCCGGACGTCGTGGAAGGGAAGATCGTGAGAACGTGGGTAGCTTCAGAACATTTACTATGTGTCTTTTTGGGTAAATATTGGCGTTGAAAAGGGTTGAATATTTTTAGAGAAATTTAATCTACCATACTGCAAGGTCGACAAGATGATCCTCGAAAAGAAAAATAGAGAGAAGTAGAAGAAAAAAAATCACTTGAATAATCTTATGCGTCGCCTGAAGATTAGTTTCTTCGGCTCCAATTACAAGGGACAGCCCATGAATAATACGGCCATTTAATAGGTCCATTAAAGACGTAAAAAGCGTCAAGATGGCCCATTAGATATCCAACGTGAAGGCCCATCATTAGCCCACAAAAGCCACACTACACGATGGAACAACGTAGCGGCCATTTAGCACCAACTCAGCACCAAAGTGGCCCATAAAAGGCTCACTCATTATCACGGCGAGCCCATCAGAAAACCGAAAATATTAGCACCGGCCCATCAAAGGCCCTCTGAACACTAATGCTACCCATTAGAGGCCCACTTAGCGCTAAGAAGCACCATTAGCGGCCAGTGAGCATTAGGCGAATTTTTTGCATTTTTATATTTATTTATTAAAAGATTTGCAAAAGTAGATTTTTGTTTGAAAAAATTGCAAAAATAGACTCTCACCGCTTTCCCAGAGGGCGATTTTTAAAAATCGCCCTCTGGGAGGGCGATTTGATGACGTGGCTGATAGCCATCGGGCCCCCAGCCGACGGCCGTCAGCCATTTTGCGGGCGGCCCCCAGGCGACCCAAAAACCACCCTCTCAGAGGGCGGTAAGGTGGCCGCCTGCAAAACTCGCGGGCGCGGGGCACGGCCGATGGCGCGGGCGCGGGCACGGGGCGCGGCCGAGGACGCGGGAGCGGGGCGCGAGCACGAGCGAGGGGCGCGGACGCGGGCGCGGCCGAGGGCGGGAGAGGGGAACCGGCCTGCGGGCGCGCGGGGAGGGAGGCCAGCCCCCAGGGCGCATTTTGGAGGCGGCCCCCTTGCCGCCCTCTGAGAGGGTGGTTTTTGGGTCCCCGGGGGCCGCCCGCAAAATGGCTGACGGCCGTCGGCTGGGGGCCCAATGGCCGTCAGCCACGTCATCAAATCGCCCTTCCAAAGGGCGATTTTTAAAAATTGCTCTCTGGGAGAGCGGTGGGAGTCTATTTTTATAATTTTTTCAAAAAAAATCTACTTTTACAAATCTTTTAATAAATAAATATAAAAATGCAAAAAATTCAGCATTAGGCTGGCCTACTGCACGCGCAGTTAGCATGCAAGCCAGAACGGTTGGGCCCATTTATAGGCCGACTTAGCATTACACAGGCCTACTGGCCTCATTGCGGCCGTACAGGCCCATATAACGTTACCCCGGTTCATCACCGTCCACCCAGGAATTTTTTTATTTTTATATTTTTTAAAAAAATATTTACAAAAGTATATTTTTATTTTAAAAATTTACAAAAATATACTCCCAACACCCTCCGGGAATACATTTTTTATAAAAACGTCCTCCCAGAGAGTGATCTGATAATATGACAGATGACCGTATGCCGAACGACCGACGGCCGTCTATACTTTTACAGACAGCCCCTGACCATTAAAAAATCGCTCTCTAGAAGAATGGCAAAGGAACCGCCCGTAAAAACGCCATATCAAACAGCATGATCGAGAAAAATGAGGCAATCCGCCAACAACATGATTGGGAAAAAAAATGCTGCAATCCGCCATGAACGTGATCGAGGTATGAGGGCTAGCGCGCACAGAGATATATATGCAGGTATCGAACAACATGATTGAGGAGAAGTTGCCATACCAACAGGACGCTCACGGAGGAGGCTTGGCCGTACCAATGCAGATGTTCGCCGTCGGAAGAACGGCAGCCGCTCTAGCCGGGGTAGTCGCCGTGGCCGCTTGCAGCGCGGCCGGAGAAAGGCTCTCCGTTGCAGTCTGGATGGTCTTGCAGTTGCTCGCCGCCGGAAGAATGGCAGCCGCTCGAGCCGGCGAAGTCGCCGTGGCCGCTTGCCGCGCGGCCGGAGAAAGGCTCGCCGGTGCATTCTCGATGGTCATGCAGTTGGTCGACTCCGGAAGAATGGCAGCCGCTCGAGCCGGCAAAGTCGCTATGGCCGCTTGCGGCGCCGCCCGAGAAAGGCTCGCCTTCGCCGTCGCAGTCTGGATGGCCGTGCAGTTGCTTCCGGCCGGAAGAATGGCGGCCGCTCGAGCCGGGGTAGTCGAAGTCGCCGCTTGCGGAGCCACCGGATAACGGCCGATATTTTTACAGATAGGCTCTTGTCACTCTCCTAGAGATAATTTTTTAATAGTTAAGAGGCCGTCTACACTTTTTAATAGTTAGGACACCGTTTTCAAAAATACAAACGGCCATCGGCGTCTATCACGTTATTAAATCGTTTTTTTTGCTTTTCGAGAGCGTTGGGAGAATATTTTTATAAAATTTTAAAATAAAAATATATTTTTATAAATATATTTTAAAAAAATATAAAAATAAAAAAAATTCTCCACCCAGAACGGATGGTCCCATTTGAGTCCCACTTAAACGTTACGCCAATGGTCCACTTAACGCAAAAGCGGACCCACTTAGGATTAAGGGCCCACAAACAGCCCACCTAACATTATAGAGGCCCGTCAGCTGTCTACTTAGAAATAAAGAAGCCCATGAACGGCCCAGTTATAGTTAATGAGGCCCATTTACGGCTCTGCCAGCATTTTCGAAGCCAGTTAGCTATACGGCGGCCCGTTCATGGCCCATTAACATGATATGTTTGATTTTAGGGCTACTCTATAGATAGGCTCATTTAAGGCCGATATATGGCCCATAACTCAATTCTGACAACCCAAAAGATGTCTATTACTAAACATTATTACATCCTTTAACAGTTAACAGCCACGAGAAGAGCAAGAGGAGAGAGGAGAGAGGCTTGGTGGGCCTTCCTTGCTCGAGAAAAACCGGTGGGCCAATGGGCCTTGTCTTGCTCTGCAAGACTTGCCGAAATCAGCCCATTACTGACAATTATGGCCCACTCACGATGGTGGGTTGGGGCTTGGTGGGTCTACGCCCTGCAGTATACTCTTTTTCTTTCTTTTTGCTTTGGAACCGAAGATTCTACTTCTTTTCTTTCTTTCCTATATTATTGAGTAATTATTGCATAAAAAGATTTAACAAATAGCTTAAAGCAAATGCTCTAAGCAATAAAGTAGAATAAAGTTTTTTGAGAAAATGTATTTTTTAAATCTTGAAGCAAATAATTCGGCTTAATAATTCGATGAATAAGCTTTAAAAAAACTAAGGCCTGAAACTGTTTCTAGATGTTCTAAGTCTAACGACAATTCTCTTGTAAGATAAAAAAAAACAACAATTGTCTTCATTGATTTAAATGAATTACCAACTCTGATGCTGCAAGCATTACAAACAAAAAGGACCACTATAAAATGAGGCTTGATGGCTTGATGCACACGCAAGTGAGCAGCCAAATTTGACTTACGAGTTACTACCGACTTCCCTTCCCCATTTTTGCCTTTATCGAGGTTCTCGTCCCTTTGTACAGAACAGATGCGGGGCTGAGATTGCAACCCAAAGAGAGAACATGAGGATGAACAGATAGAAAAAAGGCAAGGTAAATTGGCACGCGAATCTGATGCTCAAAACAGGACATTAAAAAAAAAAAGCTGGAATTCACCGGCCTCCCCTATTGGCTTTTGACTACTCTTTCCATTTTTATTAGTACGTTTCTCAAAATACAAAACGGTGTATTTTTTTAAAAAAATATTTATACGAAAGTATTAAAAAATTAAATAAATCTATTTTTTAAGTTTTTAATAGTTAATACTTAATTAATTATACACTAATGATATTTTTTTGTTTTATGTGCGACTTATAAGCCACACTCATAATCTTATTCATACACCACCTTAGTCTTACTCCCTCCTCCTAAGTCTTACTCCCTCCTAAAACAACTAACTTTAGAGTTTAATTATATTTCAAATATAACTATCTACAGATGTAAAATGGTACAATACTTCCTATATTATCCCTAGCGTTCTATATAACTCTAACTAAAATTGGTCCGTATTCCACCCACTACGTTAAGAATATTTTTAATATTATATTATAATTAATATTTCTCTAAAAAAATTATAATTAGTTATATTTTAGAAGGAAAAGGGAACCGGCCCTCTTGCAAGATTGACAACGAAGCGCAATCTCAGCGAGAAGATGCCCGCCTCACATTCTGCATTTTTTAATGAAAAATATCATCTTTTTTTAAAAATATCCTCCTCTAAGATTTGATAAAGAGGGAGTAAAATATCCGTATCCGTATCCCACCTACACGCGGGGCCCACCTGCCCCCCGGAATTTCCACCCTATTGCTCCTAACTTTTATTAACGAATTTCGTCGAAATAATGGAGGCTGAGGAGACTGACGAGAGAAGCTGAGCAGAGGCGGTTTCTTCTTCTCCAGAGACTCCGAAGCCCAAACCCAACCCTTGCGGGAAGCAGCGAGAGTGAGAGAGGGAGCGCGCGAGAGAGAGCAAGCCGCCGCCGCCGCCATGTCGGGAGGGATCGCTCGCGGCCGCCTCGCGGAGGAGCGGAAGGCCTGGCGCAAGAACCACCCCCACGTAGGGGTCCCTCCTCGTCCTCTCGCCGCCGTTTTCCGGCCGCCGATTCGGGCTCTCGAGTTCTGACCTGGTCCTTGCTCTCTGATCAGGGGTTCGTGGCGAAGCCGGAGACGATGGCCGACGGGTCGGCGAACCTCATGGTCTGGCACTGCACCATCCCCGGCAAGCAGGGGGTAAGTAACGCAGGCGCCAACGGCGACCCCCTCTTCCTGTTCGATCTGTTAGGATTCGGTGCGGGAGCTGATGCTTCGTTTGTGATGCGCGCACGCAATCGGATGCTTCCTGTGTGGGGGAATTTAGGTTTACTGCTCTGTTCTGTCTGGTAGATTAGTAGATTGGATTGGTATCTGGACTAGAATCCCTATAACTTGCGGGAGAATTATGATTAGTTATCTTGGTCAGAGGGTTTGGCTGAAGTTTTACTGATAGATTGTGTTGGTTTGCAGTGGGAATTTGCTAGGGCGTTACAGATCTTAGTGAGATTTTTAGTGTTATCAATCGACTAGTTAGTACCTTTTATTTTGGACATCTGCTACTTACGAGGAATGCTTTGTCTGTAGTCTGAGAGTTAGAATACACGATTTTGTAACATGAGTTGTCTTCAGCCATTCTAGGTTCAGCACATCAAATTGTTTTTCCATCACTAGATGTTTGCGTAGTTGCCCACATGCCTTGCTTTACCATGTAGTTGTTCAGCTGCTGTCTGGGAACCATGTGGAGTGTGCATTGAGCACATGGATATAATTGTTTTCATGAATCTCAATGCAATTGCACACAGGCATGGGTACAGCTATTGAATTAAGAGGATACGGATTTAGTTGTTGAAAGATGGATTATATGTCACCATCACCACTGTGTCTTCATAATCAACATCACTTCTAAACACTGTATCTTGCATATGGGGGAGTTATACTAATTTTGCATTAGCGCACTGCTGCTCAACTTTCCATAGTTATGCAGCAATAATTCTGTTGACAAACCAGACTATTAGGCTATTACAGATACTAATTTTCCTTCGGTAAACATGTTATAATGATATACTTATTGCTTCTTGTACAGCTTCTTCCTCCGTTTTCTTCCACCCAGAGTTCATAATTACTGATGTTATTTGTGTTCAGTATCCTTAAGGTGTGGTTTTTAACTACCGTATTACTACATTTGTACAGACTGATTGGGAAGGCGGGTACTACCCTCTTACCCTTCACTTCAGTGAGGACTATCCTAGCAAACCTCCCAAGTGCAAGTTCCCACAGGGCTTTTTTCACCCAAATGTCTATCCTTCAGGAACAGTGTGCCTCTCGATTCTCAATGAGGACAGCGTAAGCCTGCAAGCTGTTTCTTTGGTTTTATTTAGTTCCAGTCTACCGAATTTACAGCTGTAGTTGCATCTTCTCAGGGCTGGAGACCTGCTATCACAGTAAAGCAGATACTTGTTGGAATACAGGACTTGCTTGATCAACCAAATCCTGCTGATCCTGCACAGACTGACGGTTATCACATTTTTATCCAGGTTGGGAAGAAAATTTTGATGAGATTCTGCCATACCCTTGTCTTACATTACATGTCATTCATTGACATTATTTTGTCTATTTTGCAGGACAAACCAGAATATAAGCGGCGTGTTCGTATGCAGTCCAAGCAGTACCCTGCTTTGCTTTGAGGACGTTGGCCTACCAAGTTACTACCCGATTCACCCTGCACATCCGCATAGTAGTTTGCAGAATGTCAGATTATTGCACCAGAAAATATGGGATTTTATTGGATATAACCTAAAATAGAATGTTTGAAGAACTGTCCAATGTCATTGTGGACCTTTTGTGCTGTGTGATCTATTGGCATTTGCCGAACAGAAATAACTTAACTGTTGAAACCGCTTGAGTGATGGATGTTTGGATAACAATTGAACCAAATCCCTGGTCTTGCTAGTTATATCTTGAATTGAAAATTGCTTGTGAATTGTGATTCTTTGCTTCAAGTTTCCGTTTGGAAATTGCAGCATATGCCATTGCTTGTTTTTGCTACATCTTGGTGCCATTTTATCCATGTGCCGTTTTTGTGGGGGGGACGTGTGAATTAGGTGGCCTGGATGAGTCCAGAGCCATAAACCCTGCAAATTTTGGCAGTATCACAAAGTAGATTACAATGTTACATCCCCAATGTTGTCGTCAAACCCACTGTTCCACATGACCTTGTGGATGGGGGCAACGAGCAGGATGTCCTAGGAACGAGAGGGCGACAGAATGACAGCGGCAAGAACAACACAACAGAGCAGCAGAGCAAAGCATTCTCAGTGTCAGAGAGCTCTTGCTACTTAATTGCTGCTACGTACACCATCCACCTGATGATCTAGGAGAAGTTCACGCGGGCCTGGTACGTGAGCCCGAAGCACCAGCTCGGCGGCGTGACGCCGGCGGCGAGGACGGTCTGGCCGGTGGTGTAGGAGGTGACCTTGAAGCTGAGCGCCTTGCCGCCGAGCTGCGCAAACGCCTGGTACGATGCGCCCCAGTTGTGGCTCATGCGTATCCACCCCTGCCCGCCGTCGCCCTTCACCCACATGTCCCCGACGTCGCCGGCGCCGGCGACGTTCATGACGTACGCCAGCAGCCAGTACGGGTTCCCCTGCAGCGCGAAGCGCAGGCCGCCGCTCCGGATGCACGGCACCCTCCGGTACATGACGGGCACGATGCCGGCGTGCCAGTCGGCCATCTTCATGAACGCCGGCTTGGAGAGGTCGAAGTGGGTGCGCGGCGGGTTGCACCAGCCGCCGTTGTTGGAGTCGAGCGCCCAGTTGGGCGGGCACAGGTTGGTCGCCGTCACGGTGATCACCGGCGAGCCCCTGTAGCACGACGCCGTCCCCACGCACCGCATCTGGTAGCACGTCCCGCATCCGTACCCGTCCCGGAACAGCGTCGTGCTCAGCGCCGCCGTGTCCGTGCCGTACCCGCTCGCGTACAGGTTGCCGTACCCGCAAGCGCCGCCTGCACGCAGAAGAACGCATTCAAAAACTCGTAAGCAAATGCATGAAGAGACCGAGACGAGAGAGCATGCATGCATGTCGTTAGCCACTGTGAACCTACCCATCGTCTCCGACGCCGTCTCGTCGCCGTAGAACGTCGCGTGGGCAGGCGTCCACTGCATCGCCCTGAACCTGGCGTCCACGGTGGTGGCAACGCCGGCGAGAGAGATGACAACTGCGGCCAGGATGGCCGTCGCCGTCGATGAAGCCGCCATTTGCACCGTTCTTGTTCTGCTCGTGGTGTTCTACACTGCACTAGGCTGAGCTCTGATGAACAACTCATGCCGGTCACTGGAATTTATAGTGAGCTCTGGATCATTCAATCGACGAATCAATCAGAGTGATGATTAGTTGGAGAAGAACAATGCGCACAACTTCGGGGGACGACGTGCCTGCACACCTGCGATTTGTGGAGATTAGTACGAGGGATATCACTATCATGTACCAGACGTACATACGTGCGGGCAAGAAACCGAGCTGTACTCTGTTTTTCTATCCATTTCGCCGGTACGGCAGATTGGGTGTCGGAATGTGTCTTGTGATCCCAATATGTTAGTGTTCCTCTTCATTTTAGATTGTGGAGAATGTGACATAATTGAGCATTATAATACAATGAACATGCCGGCTGATAAGGTCCCAAACTTATTTTATTGATAAGAGAAAAAGGTGAACGGATTTGAGTTTGTTAAAATATTTAGTGCTGATAAATGGTCCACTGGTGTTATCTCTACCTCATTTCAGAGAAAAAAAAAGAATGTTATTTTAAAAAGAAAACTGAAATTCAACCTGCTTATGAGCCATCCACCGGACCGCAATCCATCGATGGACGGCTCAGATTGTTTCAACTTATATACAGTTGGGCCACAACATTAAGGCGACCGAGTATGCCGGATTACATTACATGCCAATACTTCAGCATTTGCCGAAAACTACAGGTCAAGGGGGTGCCTTCTTTATCTTTGCAATAGATTATTAGATTCAAAAGTATAATAAAGTCTTTTTGCCTCTTATAGAATGCCCCCTCATTTTCTGTATGTCATTCAAATAGTCATAAAATTTTCTTTAGAAAAATATTAAGATAGATCAATAAGTAATATATCACTATATAAACAGGCATGTTTAAATTTGACCTCTACAAAATGGAAGAGAAAGAACATATTCAAGTCTTAACTAGTATGTGTACTATTCATTTCATAGTTATATGTGTTTTTGTTACTACATGTAGAGGTTGAATCTAAACTTGCATATGTGGAGTGATATATCATATTTTTGATATGTCTTATTTCTTAAAAAAATGATGACTATTTAGATGACATGTAAGAAACAATGGTGCATCCCCCTAAGGGAGCAGAAAACCAACTCCCAAAAGTATGGTAGAAAACACTAGTAAAGTCCAATTATTTAATTTTGGAGGAATACAAAACCATCCAATGCCCCCATTTTATTCAGACAAGAATGTTTCAGGACAGAGAGGTGAACCCTCACCGTTCCTACAGAAAAATCACAAGTTCAATACTAATTTGAGACATCTAAACCACCTAAAGAAACTAGAGACACTTTACATTCTCACAATAGTGTGTATCTGCTTGATCACCATCCTTCACTTGCTACAGAGAACCTTGAGCATGATCTGTATATGGAGTTCTTGCATAACCGCCATTAGGCTACCTGTAGTATGCTGGCTGTGCCTGTGGTGGATATCCAACATAGGGAGGAACCGGTTGATCAATGCGAGACATCTGCTGCATTGGAGGCGCTGTCATAGGTCCAAACTTGCCGTCCCTCTTGTCCATCTCGACTTTGTGCTGTGTCTGAACTTGCATTGCAGTATCATTCATCATAAGACATCAAAATTCAGAATTGTTGAGGAGTGAGACTACTTGAGTATTCTGGGAAGTAAAATGTGCCATTACCTGCATACAGGAGCAAACCCTGCACATGGCATCAGACAATGTCAGAAATACTGGTGATTGGAGAGAGAAGAATTCAGAAGGATGAATATCTGGGAGCCTTACGTCCAGTAGACCATGTCAGATATGCAGGAAATCAACTGCGAAGCCTCTGAAAGCTCCTCGTTGCCAACAATGCATGCGACTAGGGAGCAGATGCAGGCGAATTGTTGGAGGCAAAACATGAAGCTCTGCAGTTACCAGAGAGTTGTGTTTACTCGCAGTCTCTGAAAAAATGGCGATGAGAGAATTGGATAAACAAGCTAGAGGGAAATGACAGTACAATGATGCAGTTGTCGCACTGGGTTGTCTGAATGTTAAACTCATCTTGCAGCAGGAACCTGGTTGAAGCAACTGAGCTACCAAAGCAGCAGAACACCTGGGAAAAAATACAAGTATCATCAGCTGAATCAGTTCAGCTTGAATACTCTATATGCCAAGATCATATAGATCATCGAAGTTATTAACCAAGGACATCTAAAAGCAGATGAACACCTCTGTTGCAAGACATAATTCAGGGCAGTTTTTCTCACCGCACCTCCCGCTGCATGGCATGTACCCAGCACAACACACATATCTGAAACATACATGGATTTGCATTGTAAATGGACTTTCCCCTCATGGAGACATGAACGAACTCAAGCACGAGAAAGAGACTGAAGAACATAGCAACAAGGGGAAAAAAGAGCAAATTTACCTTGTCATGTCATTGTAGAGCGCACGTTTGCGCAGCATGTAAGACACACATGGTCCGCTGGATAAGGAGAGAAGGAACAGATAAACAACAGACCAGACTTTCAGAAACAAATGAGCTAGTAACCTTTCACTCCTAAGCTGCAGATGCAGAGATTCAGAAACCAGACGAACGCCCACTCACCACCACAGCGACAGGCAGCAGCCTGCAGGGAAAGGGCAGAGAATTAAAGAAACAAAAATATTAAGGTCGAGTCCCAAAATCATCAGAAAACTTAAAGAACGAATTCGGAAAACCTAAGAATGAATTGTGGATGCTCACATGTGAAGTCGGCCTTGATGGCGTTGGTGAGGTCGGTGTGCCAGACGTTGCGGTAGCTCTGCCGGAGCTGCGCCTTTTCCAGGTACGCCTGCGACGCCGCCATTATTTCTCCGGCGAGCTATCGATCTTGGCTCTTGCTCTGCCGATGGATTCGCGTACAATGGCTGCTTAAGTCCCTCTCAGCACGGTGCCCGTCCGCTTCGGCAGCTGGCCGGGATGTTTGACAGAATTCCAAAATCAAGTCGTCGTTGGAAAAAAGGTTGGGTGGAAGCTTCGGTTGCTAGCTTCGCGTTAAGCAAGCGATCAAAGGACGGCAGGGATGGTTGCATCACCGAGTCTTCGCTGGGAAGAGTACGTCCGTGCAATGCGCGTCGTGGAATAGTTTGAGCCGTTGAGGAGACGAGGCGCGTCGTTGCAGACCGACCTGCAGTTGCTAGCCTCTGCGACGCTGCTGGTTCAATTGCACGAACGCTTCCGTGCGCCTGCAGACTGGCAGACCGTGCACGGTGCCAAACTATAAATGGACAATAGCAGTATTTTTCAGAGCACAGTCCTTTTTGCCTTTTGAGCAGGGCCGTGTTCTTTTTAAGGTGAGTTTGGCAGTGAGGGAAGAAGAAGAACAACATGATGATTATGTAAAATAAGGTGAGATATTAGCATATGATTCATTGAGTATTAATTATTTTAAACTTACAAAATAGATTAATATAATTTTTAAAGCAACTTTTATATAGAAAATTTTTGCAAAAAATATACCGTTTATCAATTCGGAAAACGTGTTCACAGGAAACGAGGAGAGTTTTCCCTCTAGCATCTAGATTCAAACATAGCCTTTAGGCTCCATTCGCATCTACGTGAATGAGTGAAAAAACTCCTCGTTTTTCATGAGTATGCTTCCCGAACTGCTAAACGATATATTTTTTGTAAAAATTTTCTATTTAAAGGTTGTTTTTAAAAATTATATTAATTTATTTTTTAAATTTAAAATAATTAATAATCAATTAATCATGCGTTAATGGCTCACCTCGTTTGTGTGATCTTCTTTTTATTTCTCTTCACTCACCTTTAAACTATACCTTAGCTTATCTACGGGATTATTGTCGCAGATTATTTGCTCTAAGTTTTTTAAAAGAGAAATTTACGGTTCTTTAGAAATGCCAAGATTTCCAATGTAAAATTTGGTTCCTTCGTATACTTGAGGTACCGAGAGGTATCAGATTTACACTAGAAAATGTGATACCTCCCGGTACATTTTCAAGGACGGTAAAATTATTCTTTTAAAAATATGTTTTTCTCCAAAAAATTTTCTTCTTCTACATTGCTTAGACCATTGGTTCTAAGCTATTTCTTAAGTTCATTTCTTAAAATATTTAATTTGTCCCTATAATTAAGTAGATAATTTGCACCAGTGGCTACGTACATCATTAAGGATATAGAGGCCGGGTTTATAATCTATTTTTTAAAAAAGTAGATAATTTGCATAAATAATCTTATGACAATATGTTTCAAACACTAAGGAAATGGAAAAATAGGAACGTTTTTAAGAATACTATTAATATGTGGGCTTATGGGTCCATGTGACTGGGAATAAGCTAGGAGTATGGATAGACAGAAATCACGAGTTACTCGGTCTGGTATTTGGTGGGAGGGTGGTTACGTGTGGAAGGAGGTGTATCGTGCATGCACCATACGATGGGAATGAGGAGGGGGAGCGGACGGATGGATTCGCTTTTAAGCAGTAGAGACACAAAACTCACATAATTAAACATGCTATAATTCCAACTATAAGAACACGCTTCATCATTTACGCATCAACACATGCTTGAAAGCCTCCGAGAGCGCATCCACATACTAAATGTGTATGTATGATTGTAGAGAAATTGATTGTATGCGTACTCTAAAATCGATGAACGCAAATGCAAAATCTATAAAACCCAATTGGCCATATTTAAGACCTATACCCAAGCCATTATGGTCATAGAGCAGTTTGCAAATAGGAAAAAAATATGGACGGGATATAATGCTTAACCTCAAAGGAAAGAAAAATAAATACTCCCTCCATTTTTTAATAATAACCTCGTTGATTTTTCTATAACGTTTGACTATTCTTTTTATTTAAAAATTTAGTACAAATATGATAAAATATAAGTTATTCTTAAAGGTTCTTTAATGACAAAACAAGTTAATCAAAATAATTGATATTTACATAAAATTTTTAAATAAGATAAATGATCAAATATTATACTAAAAATCAACGGTATTAACTATTAAAAAACAAAGGAGCACTTACACACCAAGTTTCAGTCGAGTGCAATTATTTATTTTCCCCAAGTTTTCACACGATTAGGATCGGACAATGAATTATTCATGCAACTGTTCTTTCAAAAAAATAAAAAAATAAAAAAGATGCATGCACCTGGTTCCAAATGGCGGCTATGTAGCTGACTTATTAGCTCATAAATGAACACATCATGGGCCAGGCCAGCCAGCATGGCTGCTTTGTTTGCTTCCCAAGGGATAGTTCGAATCCGGGTGAGGTGAAAAAACAGCTTATTTTTTGTGATTATATTTTTTAACCGTTAAACGGTGTGTTTTTATAAAAAAATTTTATCTAAAAGTTGTTTTAAAAATTATATTATATTATATTATATTTTAAGTTTAAAATAATTTATACTTAATTAATTATATGTTAATAGCTTATCTTATTTTTATGTGATATTCTTGTTCGTCTTCCATTTCACTGGCGTTCAAACTATCCCCTAACCTGCAACTGCCGACCGGCGTTTCGATCGCTTGCACCGGACAAAATAAGGTAAACGCCTCAGATGTGTCGAAACACGCTGTCGTTTGCAATAATCTTGTCCATCACAACTGCATACTCGTATTTCATTTTCAGTAGCTTCTGAATGCGAACACGTACAACAAAGTCAGGTAACAGTGATAGCTAACTGTAGGCTGTAGCTGGGAATTGAAGGAAATAATATTCCTCGCTGCTCTTGAGGTCCTTAATTCACATTACAAAAACCGAGCAGGGTGTTGCGCTGTACAAGCAAATTAATTAAACTGCCCTGTTCTTGGGTAGCTAGATTTGCTTGTATAATTAACATCGAATTGGCCATCTGGCGTGAAAGTACGTGTATTGTACTGGTATACATCCACTAGTCTGTGTACTTAACAAGGTGAACAATGCTAATTTATGCGCATGAAAACGTCGTCTATATTGTCCATGCGACAGCTCTATCCATTTGCTCATCTTCCTTGCCAAGCCAAGCAAACTGCTGGCCTAAGAACTAATAGTACTATTTACTAATATTTTGACAGTGCACGTATCCGAATCCAAATCCAAGAGCAACTCCAAACCGTCATATACTGGCAGTGCTCGGTTTCGCTTTCAGCTTTTACTTATTCCCGAGTTTTTAATAAATATACTTCCCGAATAGCTAAAATATATATTTTTTATAAAAATTTTCTATATAAAAGTATCTAAAAAATCAAATATATTTATTTTTAAGTTTTTAATAATTAATACTTAACTAATTAAATCACATACTAATAATATTTTTATTTTACGTACAGCCTATAAGCTGTCCGAACGTCACTGAAAGAATTCAATTAAAAAAACCATAATCAGATTCAGAACAGAGACAACATGCATACTAGTATTATTATTTTTTTTGCTTCCATCAATTCGTCCGCGTTGGAGGTGGTCCCCACCAGCAGCCTACTTGAATCAATACTCCTACTTGATCAATCAAATTGTGAACAATTTGCATACTTAATTATCTTCAGCGGTTAGCGGTTACCGTACACATGGCGACGGCTGCAAGCGCTGCACGCTCCAGTTTCTAGAAGCGCGCACACTGACACACGCCAGCATCATGCACGGACGGTGACCGGACCTGGACGGCGCCACGGCGGCGCCGGTCGAGCCACCCACCCTTACCCCGGCCACGCCGGCGCCGCCATGTGATTGGTGCCCTCGTGTCTCGCCGGCGTACCACGCGATCATTCATGTGGTCCGCCCGCAGCTTGGCTTGGCGCACCGCATGCCCGCCATGTGTTTGCCACCGGCCGGCTTCCATCGAGGTGGACTGCTTCTACTCGTCTCGTCGAGATTTGGCGCCCCTCCTGTACAGTTGGGAATTCAGATACCGCCATCTCCGGCAGGTGAAGTTTTCTTCACCTGTGTAGCGGCCTTCGCCTTTTCACCTTTTCTCACCTGCCAGTCTGCCGCGAGTCTGGCTCAGGTCCAACTACGTCGGAATTTTCGAAGACTTAAACCCCCATACGTAACGCACGATAAAAGAGTACCTACCGTAATCTCTTCTAGTATAGAATTCAGAAGCAGATCTTCTAACGTAGAGTGAGAGGGATCTAGTCACTGACATTTAGGCCCATGAATAATGAGTCTCATGTCATATGTCAATGACCACATGATATCGGTAGTTACGTCAGAGAACCTCAATCCGTAGAATTTTTATCAGAAGTGGTTTTTACCGTTTATTTATAAGTTGTACTATTTTTAGAAAATATTATTTTATTTCCAATAGTTAAATACAATCCATTGAATTTAAAAAAAAGTAAGAGTAGCACTAAGTAGAGTATATCTTATTTCACTTTGCATTTGGTTCAGTACATATTTTCACTTTGCACTAGGATATATCGAAATAAGTTTCACTTTACATCTGATTGTGTTATATAATTGATAGAAAATATTATGAAATACGAGTAAAACTTATTAAACTTTTTTTATTTAAACCATAATTCACAAAGTTTTATTTAGAATTTATATAAAATTTGATAAATTTTTATAGATTTGATGATGTACGTTGGTATAAAGTGAAACTTATTTTCATATATCCGATAAAAAGTAAAAATATATACTAAATCCGGTACAAAATGAAACAAGATATACTCTAACTGATACAAAATATAATTTACTTAAAAAAAATATAAAGATTGATTTCTACCGACCACCGTAAAACAACTCACGTTAAAAACGTAAGAACACCGGAGCCGTGGTGGATTCGTGGTACCGTACGTGCGCTTCGCTTTCCCTAGCAGTTACCGCCGTAAACGAGCCGAAGCTTCGGCACGATCGGGCAAGGCTGCAGTATTAAAGGCAGTTGCAGTTGCAGCTGCGGGCGCAGGGCAGGTCAACCTCGCGACGCCACCATCATCTCACGCACCACATCGCCCTCAACCGTCGCCTTCTACGCGGCGAAGCAATCGAACCCAAATCAAATAGCGCGCGGAACGGAGCAGCTGCGCCTCGAATTCTCCCCCTCTTTGGAAGAATTACTACTCCGGCGACTGGTAGAGCCCACTGGCGGGCGGGGGACGAGGGGGATGGAGAAGAGGCTGCCGGTGGCGCTGGCGATGGCACAGAAGCATGGCGGAGGGGAGAGGGTGTGGGCGCGGCCGTGGAGGTGGGCCAAGACGGTGTTCTTCCTCGTCGCGATGCTCGCGTCGCTGCTGCTCGTCTGCGCGCCGCCGCTGCTCGTCGTGATCCTCGACCTTGCGCTCCCGTCGGCGCTCCTCTCCGCGCACCTCCGCGCGGGGGAGGATCCCGCGGCGGCGGCGGCGGCGTATGGGTCGTTCGTGGCGGCCGTCGTCGGCCAGGCGCGGGAGTTCGACTTCCGGTCGTCGCTCGTCGACCTGCTCGCCGTCTCCGCCGCGCGCGCGCTGGTGATACTCTGTGAGCAATCAACGCCCTCCGTTTGATCTCGTGTTCGGTTTTTCTCTCTCTCGCGTGGCTAAGCTGACCTCGACGCTCTCTCTCTCTCTCTCTCTCTCGTGCCGGCGGCAGGCGCGTACATGGCGTGCGGCGGAGGCGCGGCGTACCTGTGGGTGGTGGCGGCGAGCGCGGCGGGGTCCGTGTCCTACGTGCTGGCCAAGGCCGCCGCCGTGCTCCCGCGCCGCGCCGCGGAGGCGGCGGCGGCGGGGCCGGAGCCCATTCTCCTGCTGTCGCTGGCGCTCGCGGCCGCGCACCTCGCCGTCGCGTACCGGACCAGCTGCCGCGAGCGCCGCCGCCTGCTCGTGTACCGGATCGACGTCGAGGCTGTGAGTATCCTACCCCTCTCTGCTCTCCTGAATTGCACGATACACCTCTTGCTCAAAAGTGAAATCTTTTCGATCACGATACACGCTTAGATTGAAAAATAAACAAATTTCAATCTAATTGGGCATAAGCTGAGTTTTTTTTCTGCTTTTTCTTTAGATTTTTAAAACAGATTATTTACTGCATGTCTCTAAAAATAGTATTTCTAAAAAAAAACCTTTTTACACTACAGTAATCAGATTACCTATTCTAAATTATTTATAAAATTTATTTTTTAAAATATTAATTATCGTGTTAATAAAAAACAATCCGCATTAACAATTTAAAAAAAAATCTATCTCAAACATAACCACAGTGATAGCCATGATCATGTATGATCCATGTGCCTTGAGATTCGTGCAAACCGAAAGCGTGATTCTTGAGAATAATCCAGGCATTTCGCTGGGTATATCATATCGACATGTTGCCTTCTGCTTTCGGTGAGAACGATGAGGAATCAAATAGGCTGCAATGCACCGAATATTTTAGGCAGAGAATAACTACATTTAAAGTTTGCTAATTCTAATCAGTCATCATAAAGATGGATTAGTCAATTTACTGAACAAACGCTTGGTTAATCCATTATGCAGGTAAGGTTAAAAGGGGGCCATCAAACACCAAAGGGGCTGAAGCAGTGTAGCGTCTGACATTGTGTTCTGATCCTTACTAGTAGAAGGCGTGGTGTAACCTGAAGATACGTATACAGATACACTGGTGTAACCTGAAGATACGCATACAGATACACAGATAGGTGTTCAGGAAATTTTTTTGGTCTAATTCTTCTATTATTTTTGGTCTAGTTCTTCTACTTTGTGATGTACGACTCCAGAGCATTACTGTCCCAAGTGAACGTACATTGTAAATATGAAACAGTTTGTGCTTAGTTCGGCCTCCTGAAAATGCATTGCAGGACGAGCCGTGTTCTTGTTCAATCTTGTTTCTTGTCCTACTATTGCAATAGAAGTGGTGATTGATATCATGATATGCTATCCAATTCTTCCATGATATCAACCGTTCAATTCCCCGTTGTTCTTCCCAACTAACCCTACAGAGATCTTGTCCCAAGAAATTTCCATGCTGTGCCTACCAATTGCAGGCTATTTCGTGTTCATTTGCAGAAAGTTCAGAACAACACGGAGCACTCCTTTTTGGACCCTCCAATTAACCTGGTCAAGCGAACAGGGTTATGGTTTTTCCACTGACAGCTATTAAACGTTTCTGACCAACCGAGCAAATGGTATAACTGAAGAAGACAGATATGTGTTTCTGAAACCAAGAACATGCTGCTTCTGGAAGTCTGAACTTCTTTCATACCTCAGGTTTGGGTGAGTGGTGACTATTCAGTTCCGAGACAAGCTACAGTTTCAGACCAAATTCAGAGATCACTTTGAAAGCGCCAGTTCATACTTCATACAAGACCTTTCAATCTTCAATTTTTTTTTTCAAAAAATAATGACAATTTCAGTATCAAATTTTCTGTGTAAAAGCTTCAAGAGACGGCATCATGAACTTTCCAAGAACCTCTGATAGGTTGACTTGCATTGTTTCTCAAGGTATTTTTGCGGATTTGTGATCGTGCAAGCGTTGGGCAAAGGGGACTTTTATCGGCGGATAACCGAGGCAGGACGTGCTACCTGCGACTAGCACAGGCAGAGTGGGAAGTGGCATTCGTTTGGCAAGCACGTCTCTGTTTGAGTGGGATGCGTTGACTTTGAGATTTGAGAATGTGGAGAAGTTGAGCCAGAATTTGATACAGGTCACTTCTCCTGCCTGTAATTTCTGAAGGATTCAGAAGCTGTGGACTGCTGGAGGCAGCAATCTGAGAAGGTACTGTCACTTTGGTGGACTTGCGGATGGACAGAGGACAGAGCACCTCCTAATTACAATTCTGTTCAATTCGCACCATACGTTGTCTAGTGTTTTTAAGAAGGAAATTACTTTGGTGGTGTTGTTTCACCCTTTGTAAAAAATGTTTCAGTACCGGACGAAAAATATTTCAATTATGAAACATTGATTTTGAGCTATTGAAACATCACCAGATCCCAATGTATCGAAGGGAAAAAATAAAACACCATAAAAAACCCACTAAAATATTTTGATCTAACTAATGAAATGTTCAGATTGTGACTGCCGGTCAATTCTCTCTATTTAGGGAGGGGGTCGGCAGGACGATGACGATACAGTGGGTTCAGTCGAATAGTGTTGCACCGGTTGCGGGTGGTTCTGCTGGACGCCGGCACACATCTCCTCACTACTCACCATTATACTTGACGCCAAGATTCTTTTCGTTCACTATTGCCGGAAGCGGTTTGGTGAGGGCAGCGCTTTGTTCATTGTCCCTTTGTAATGCCCGATGGTGGCAGATTGACAAGATCAACTTCGTCAAGTGATTGTGGTTCTGATGAGATACTGAGCCGGTGGCAATCATTCAGAGGTGGCTACACGGATAGTGATCTTCATGGTGATTGAAAAGATCAGTTGATGACAACTTAAGGTGTATATATTTTGAATTCTAAAAATATTTATATCTAGGAACAGAAGAAGTAGGACTTGAGATGTCCACTTTCCTGCACACTTTAGTTTGGAGTGGGAGTATGGTTAGAATTAACATAAAAGGAAATTCAAATGAGGAGTACAAGCATTACTCCATTCATCTATTTATTCAATTGTGTACAAATTTTGAATTATAGAAAATGTAGAATCATTATCATGATTAATATGTTGTGATGAACAATTGGCTTTACAAATGATTTATTTAATAAGAGATTGGTTTGAAAATAGTTATGAATATTAGTGTGAGTGTGCGTGACTAATGTGGGTCAGGTTGCGTTATTTGTGCCCAGAAATGGTTGGTTTGTCTATGGGTGTGCAGGTGACTTATGGTCAATCTTGATCAACGGTAAGATCGCGACTATGCTTAGGGAGGAGCCGATGTCCAGTACGATCAAGAATGCCGGGTGATAAGATTAGACACAAGATGGCACACGGTGGATATATATCGTGTGGGAAGTCTTCGCAACGGGCTTCGCAAATTGGGTGTACAAGCGGCGAAAAAATCACGAATAAATTTGGAGTAAAATTGGAGAAAGAAATTAGAAGAAATATTTAACTACAATACTGCTACAGTACTCAGACTGGATTGGTATAGTACTTGGACTGGACTGCTACAGTACTCGGATAGAACTACTATAGTACTGGCTGCATGTGAGGGAGTCCGAATTGGCTGTGGAAAGGAGAATTTAATTTGGTAAATTGTAATTATATTTGGTAATTGAAGGTTTGAATCCTAGTGGGACTAGCAGTTCTACTCCTACTTTGTGTAGGAGGTTTTAGGTATAAATAGATGAGTGGTTGAGACTCTAGAGTAATAATTTTTGGAAGAGAGAAAAACTAGAGTTTAGTTTTGAGAGAGAGGAGTGCTTTGTATGCGTTTTGTAAACATATCTTGATGCAATAAAGTTAATCTACTTTGAAGAGCATCCTTGGTGTGTATCCTTCTAAATTCTGACGGTTCATCCGACAAGAGTGCGGAGGCAAGGCGGCGGTTCTACCGGCGAACATATGGCAGTCAGATCAGCGCAACAGAGACGGTCTGACCGGTGCACTCTATCCAGGTTTGAGGGTTTCTTTTATTCCGCAAAAGATTTTGGTTTTTTATTATTCCTATCATTCACTCCCCTCTGGTAGACTTGGTTCTTGTGTTCGATCCTACAAGTGATATCAGAGCCTTGTTTTCTCCTTTTGATTTTCACCGATTTTAAGATTTAGCTATAGTTGACCGATTTTTAATCAAGCCGCATATTTTTGATGGAGTTGATTTTCAATTTTGGAAACAAAAGATGCAATCATTTATTATGTCTCAGGGTTACAATATTTGGAAAAAAGTTTCTAATCTTTATGATATTCCTGAAATTATAACCGCAGGAAACAAAGTTGAATTTAAAAATAATTGTAAAGCTAGAAATATAATTTTAAGTGGTGTTTCTCGCTCAGATTTTGATCGGATTTCTCATTTTGAAACTGTGTATGAGATGTGAAAGGCCCTATGTAATTTTTATCAAGGTTCTTCTAACATTAGGGAAATACGTAAAGATGTGTTTAAAAAGGATTATATGAAATTTGAGATGAAACCTGGCGAAGTTTTGGATGATTATTTTGCACGTTTCAATAAAGTTCTTAGCAACCTTCGTTTTGTGGATGATTCTTTTGATACTACTTATACACAGTCCAAAACTGCTAGACATCTTTTGAATAGTCTTGATATGTCTATCTAGGAGATGAAAGTTACATCAATTCAAGAATCTGTTAATATGAATACTTTAACCTTGGATTCTCTTTACACTAAATTAAAGACACATACGATGAACATTCTTTCTCGCAAGATTGATTCTAAATCCACTGCTTTGGTATCTTCTTTGGCTTCTTCTATGGATGCTTCTTCGTCATTTTCTCTTACTGCTTTGAAAGCCACATCCGATGAACAACTCGAGCAAGTCTCTGAGGAGAATTTGTCTTTGCTTATTAATAAGTTTTCTCGAGCTTTAAATAATGTTAAGAATAGAAAAAAAAGGAGGCCCAGTTCGGTGCTTTGAATGTGGAGAGTTAAACCACATTCGTTCCAAGTGTCCTAAGCTCAGAAGATCCAACAAGGAGAAGAACAAGATGGACAATAAGCGCTCAACTTTTGAAGAGAAGAAAAAACAACAAACGCAAACTAGTACGTCAATTGCTAGAAGCCTTCAAGCAAGTTAAGTTGAGCGATGAAGAATATGAAAGCGATAGCAACAGCATAGACAAAGGTAAGCATTTTACAAGTTTAGCTCTCATTATTCGTAGTGTGTCAAACTCTGATAAAGATGGATCTGACAACAACGATGAAAAGATAAATTTTACTTATGATCAATTAGAACATATTGCTTTTGATCTCGCTGATAAACTTGATACATGTACTAAAAAGCTTAGAAAATATGATCATATTGCTAATGTTCTAAATTCTAAAATTGTAGGATTAAAATCTCTAATTCCTGATGATGATGATTACAAATCTTGTGAAGTGTTATATTCTGAAATTACTGCTTTAAGAAATATCAATACTAACACTTCTCTAAGATTGAAAGCTGAAATTAAGAAACTAAAAAGCTTGAGTTATCTTTTGCTCTTGGTTCTACTTTGCATTCTCGTGTTGTTGATGAGTTGTTATTAACAAATAATTTTTTGAAAAAGTATAAAGTTGTTTTTCGTGCTAATTCCTTGTTCAATTTTTTATGTGCTAAAAGGATTAAACAACATAAGGATGTTTCAAGTTTTAAAACTTGCTCAAAGTATTTTTTTAAATGAGATGAAATTAAAAGATGCTCTTGGTCGTGTTGAGTTTTTACAAAACGATATGAAAACTCATGAAGTACTTTCTTGTTTAAATTGTCGCAAACAAAAAAGGATTGCAAAATCTTATGAAAATTGTGTTTCTTTGACAAATGAGGTTGCTTATTTGAAAAGTTCTTTGCAAAGGTTTTCCGATGGTAAAAAAAACTCAATATGATTTTGGATACTTCTAAAGTGAGCACACATAATAGATGAATAGGTTTTGATGTACATGCTTACTTTTCTAATCATCCACCGAGTATTCTTGATTTTTCTAAAAGTAGTGAGATTTTGACAAAACCTGAACCAAAGAAAACGATTTTCAAATCCGCTGGAATTTTGTTGAACCTTTCTATAACTTGTGCAATTGCTTCTTCTTCTTCTTCTAAGGAAAAAACACATATGGAGTACAATTGCTGTCATTGTGGTAAGAATGGGCATTTGGTTCAGTTTTGCTTTAGACTTGCAATAAAACAGAAAAAAGACAGAGAACGTGAACTTGCAAGGTTGAGGTGGCAAAGGTCGAGCTTTTCTTTAAGTGGCCCGGTCAGACCACAAGCCCCAGGGAGGTCCAACCGGTGGCCATAAGCAGTTAGACCGCAGACACGTCAGCAATCAGACCGACGGTTGACGGTAGTTAGACCGACTTTTCAGCATTGGTTGGATAAGTTTTCGGTAAAGCCCCAAGTTAAGTTTTTAGGTAAGTCTGGTACTGATTCTATTTATGCATATACATGTGCTTTACCTACTGGTTCTATTGGTTGTGTGTCTCAGTGTTAGATTTCTAAAATTCTTATTTCAAATTTCAACACAAAGGCCTCGACATCTTCTTGTGCGTAGGTATTTTGGCGGCATACTCCCCATGCGCATTAAACGGTTGAGACGTCATTGCTTTTAAGGTAACATTGATTTACTTATGAATTGGCAATATAATATCTACTTCGTTATTAGCTTTTTCCTCGCTAGTTATGGAGATAGTAGTTTTTAATAATAATACAAGTGGATTTATATCAATTAATGAGAACCTTGGTGATATCGTTGGTAATTGGTTGTCTTTTTCAAAACTTTTGATATCTTCTCGATTTGTTTAGTTTTTTCGTCGAAAGGGTTTGGAGGTTGTTTTGAGGGGGAGTTTATGTTTTCGATGCATTCATGTTTAATTTGTTGCATTGTTCTCAATTTGAAAATAAAAAGAAAAGTTGAGCTTTGTTTTATATCTCTAGTATATTCTTGTACTTGCTAGCAATATGAGTGAGGTCTTTGGGCCGCTAGTTTAGCTTGTGTGTATTTTAATCTTTATGTGAGCCTTTGATGTTGCTTTTAAGCGAGATGATGCATAATACTTAAATTCTTTTACTTGAATTAAGTAAATATGCAATATTGACACTAGTGTTTGTTTGAATGACTTATGTTCATATATATGCTTGCTGAAATTTTCATTTCTCAAATGCTCTAGAGGTTCCTCAAGTAAAAAAAAGCTTATATGAGAGAAAAAAAAGGATACCGAATCCTTGGAAACAATATTCACAACAATGACGTATCCGATGTGAGGAAAATATGGATGCCGAATCCTTGGAAACAGTATTCACGACAAGAACATATCCAAAATAATTAAAAGATTTTCTTTTGTGCTATTAAAAGGCAAATTGAGCAGAAGCTCAGAAATAAAAGTTGATGAAAATTCTCTTGTAAAGGGCAAGTTAATTTGAGAAAGAGTGTTTAGTTCAGCTTGTTTATGTGTGGGGGTTTTTCTTTCAATTTATGTGTTAGTGATTATGTTGTATTATAAATTGTTGAAATCATGAATTTTTAATGTTGATTTGATCTTGATTGTAATATCATTAATTTATGTTTAGACTATAACTCATACTTGTTTGCTAGTTGATCAATTTATCTCCCTTGTCTTGTAACACATGTTCCTGAGTTGCTTTAGATACATTTTAAAGTTCCTAGAAAAGAAAATTTCAGAAGAAGAAAAATTGATAAATATTTTATATTTATTGCATTTGTACTTTCATGATTTATATTTTCTCTTTTGAAATTCTTGATAAAATCATTGTCAAAGGGGGAGAAATATGCAAAATACATGCTTAAATAAAGGGGGAGCTATTTGAGAAAAGGGGAGAATTTAAAAGTTTTGACAAGTTGATCGATTTTTAAAAATAGTCCATTTTGTACTTTTATTGCAAATATAGAGGCGAAATTCTTTCTTTTAAAAAGGGAAGAGTTTTTCTGTTTCGCTTTTGTAGTTTTTGAGCCATTAGTGTTTTTGACACTTCTTGGTTTTTATTTTTCAAAAACATCAATTTGTATTTTGGAGATGTTGCTAATGTGTTCATCAAGGGGGAGATTGTAGAATTATTATCATGATTAATATTTTATGATGAACAATTGGCTTTGTAAATGATTTATTTAATAAGAGATTGGTTTAAAAATAACTGTGAATATTAGTGTGAGTGTGTGTGACTAATATGGGTCAGGTTGCGTTATCTGTGCTTAGAAACGGTTGGTTTGTCTATGGGTGTGCAGGTGACTTGTGTCAATCTTGTCAATGATAGGATTGTGATACGCTTAAGGAGGAGCGAGTCCAGAAGATCAAGGATACGGGTGATAAGATTGGACACAAGATGGCATGGTGGATGGATATGTGTGGGAGGTCTTCGCAACGGGCTTCAAAATTGGGTGTGCAAGCGGCGAAAAAATCACGAATAAATTTGAAGTAAAATTGGAGAAGAAAATTAGAAGAAATATTTAGCTACAACACTGCTACAGTACTCGGACAGAACTGCTATAGTGCTGACTGATGTGAGGAGCCGAGTTGGCTGTGGAAGGAGATTTAATTTGGTAAATTGTAATTAGATTTGGTAATTGAAAGTTTAAGTCCTAGTGGGACTACGAGTTCTACTCCTACTTTGTATAGGAGATTTTAGTTATAAATAGATGAGGGGTTGAGACCTAGAGTAATAATTTTTGGAAGAGAGAAAAGTTAGAGTTTAGTTTTGAAAGAGAGGAGTGCTTTGTATATGCTTTGTAAATACATCTTGATATAATAAAGTTAATCTATCTTCAATGTGTATCCTTCTAAATTTCAACAGTTCATCCAACAGAAAAAACTTATACTTTAGGAGAGAATGAGCAGTTAAGAGTTTAGTAGTTGGTACTGTTTTCCATAGGCAAGAAGGTACAGTATCTGTATTCCGTACACATCTTCTGTTAAAAGGCAACAAGACGTATACGCCAACATCGTATAGGATTAGTTTAAAAAAATCGTATACGATTGGGCAGGCATACATATATACTTTATGTACTCGTCTAACGTGACCAATAAATAGGTTTCATCTAATAACGACATAACGTCACCAATACTTCGATGATTCGATCTTGCAGCGCGGCTTGGGCAACATGGCAATCGAAACCTCCGAGGAGAGCAGAGCAGGTATAGTAGTATCGATATACGCGAATGTATGATTCGTCGTATAATGTTCTGTGGTTGCATATACGCATGCTAAGATTTATTTTTTACTTTTTTTTTCTATAAGAGGTTTTGTTCCTTTTAGTTAGTCCTAACAATATAAAAAACTCTAATTTAAAATTTTCACATGTTACGCTTTCCATTCACTCCTATCCATCTCTTATTTTTATTTAATTGGAGACATTGACGCGAGTCAGGCAACACGCATGCATATGAATAGATCCACGGTGCTGCAGCTGTTGCCGAGGGCAGATCAGTCGAGACCTTCGGAGGACGACGACTTTCACTTGCTCGACGAGCTCGTCGACGACGATGAACGGAGCGGGGGAAGAACGGCTCACGGCGGCGGTGGCGACGAGGACTCCAACAGGGAGGAGCCGAGCTCGCAGTTGCAGAGGCGGAGAGTGGCGTCAGTGCGTCACCCTGCGGGCATGGCGACCATGGCGCTGCTGGCGTCTTTCCATATGATGGTGTCCATTGGCATTTTGATGTTGGCGTGGCACTTCAGGCCTAATGTTCTGGTCCGGGATTCAGATAGCTTAAAAGGGTTCGGTCTGAGTTTGCTCTTCTGGCATGGGCTGTTCTTATTTTGTAAATTCAGGTACTGTGTTAGAGATTAAAACTTATAATCATTAGATTGCTTTACAATATCAAATTGGCATGCAACACCTGTAAAACTCAACCAAACACTAGTTAGACAGGAAATTGATTGGACATCTAATGTGAATTCTTCCAATGTGGCGCATTCAACTTTCTGTCCGGCGGCAACGCCTCTCCTCCCAGTCTCCACCCCAACCCTAGTCCTTCCCCTCCATCTTCCCCCTCTTTCTCCTTTCTTCTCCTTCTTTCCTTCTTTTTTTTTTCTTTTTTCTCTTCGGTCCAGATCTAGATCTAGTTTCTTCTCCTTCCTCCTTTCTCACTTCATGCGGGGCCGGGCGGCAGCTTGGGGGGGGGGGGGGGGGAGGGGGTGGTGCCCCGTGGCTAGGCTGGCTGGCGACTTTGGTAGGCGGTTGGAGGGACGGGTGCCTCGTGGCTGGCCAGCGGTGCCCGCTTTCTTGTGGGTTGGTGGGACGGTGCGGGGGTGGAGGCGGCGAGGGCGGTGGGCTGGTAAGCTCGCAGCCCCCGGTGGTTGTGTGGCAGAAGGGTTGATGGTGGCGGCGCACTAGCGACGACACAACGTTGGCACTAGGGCCTAGGTGGCGATGGTGGTGGTGATGGCTCGGTGGTGGTGGATATTGGCCGGTCGGCTTGGCAACGTGCTCGGAGCTACGCTGGACGCAACACTGGTGCCAAGGGGGAGTGGTGGAGGTCAATGGCGAAGAAGGCGTGGAGGCAGCAGCTCCCCGGTGGGATAAGCTGAGATGGCAGCTCGGCGGAGATCGTGTTCTGCAGTGACAACGGCGTGGTGGTGATGGCTCTTCAGCGAGATAAGCTATGACAGCTCGGTGGATGTCGTGGTCTGCGACGACAATGGCATGGTGGCGGCAGTTCCTCCGATGAGATAAGCTTTGGTGGCTCGGCGGAGGTGAGGTCCTGTGGCAACGACGGTGACGTAGCGGCGGCTTGTTCGCATTGCAAGTGCGATGGTTGTCGTGTGAAGCGGATGGCATGGCGGCTATGAACTCGTTTAGCTGCGGGAGAATAGGTTGTCCAAACGGCATGAGACCGATGCTTGGCTATTACAAGACTGCTGGCGAACTAGTTCCATCCTTTTCCTTCACTCATGGCGGAACAGAGGAGCTTTTGTGGTGGATGCAACACTAGCGAGAGAGGGCGTGATGGCAGAAGGGCGAGCTAGCTCGCATCTCCTTGAAGTTTGAAGCGGGAAAGAATAGTTTGAAGCTAGTCTTCTAGTCTTTTCTTGTTGGTTTTTTTTTTGCATTTCTCAGTTATGAGATTTGGAGTGTATGTATTCGTGTAACTTTTGGCTATGTATATCTACTTGTGGATATAGAGACCGGATTTTTATCTATTATTTAAAAAAATCTGTATGGCTAAATTATGCACTCCCCTAGACAGTCTTATTTTCTTTCGTGAAATTAAGTTCAACTATTTGTGTTATTTGATTTGAAGAGTGTTAGGTCAACTGGTCACGGGTGGTTTGGCCCGAAATAAACTAGGCTCTGCCAAGCAATAATGACTAACCTTGAACAGTAGCAGGCCTAGAACAACGTCTATAACAACTATGACGGCTCTGGAGATGAAGATACCGAGTGCGCTCACCACGAAGGCGAAAGCAGACACCATGAGAAACTCGTGTAGAGCTAGCAAACATATAATGAATTTTTTTTGAATAAACCAGACAAAAAATGTCACCACTTTTTGAAGCAAAATTGGAATTTTATATTAATTTACGAGAAGAGCAATTGAGCCTAATGAATTCAAAGTAGCCTCTCATTTGAGTTTGAGCATGAGGTATATCAAAACCATGATCCTGACCAAGATCTGGACAAGGTCGTCTCGCCGCCACCTCCAAAGAGTCAGATGAAACCACACCAGATGCATGCGAAACACGACTCACGATAGCCATGTCATTGGCCCCCTCAAATCCAGGAATAACCCATCACATTGCTACTTGCGCATGGCTAACCCCTCCAACCCACTACCTAGCATTGCAGCTCGAGCTAATTAAGCCCATTAAACAAGAAGATAAATAGTCACGTAGTTAACAGCCCAATGGCTAGCAAATGAGGTTCTCTACTTCTCTAATCTACTGTATCGTTTCTTTCTCTTTCTCGTGCAATGCCCCTTCCATTGCACAGGAGCATGGCAGCACCGCGCCCTTTCTGCTTCTTGCAATCTCACTCATCGCATCGGTAAGTCTTGCCCTAAATCAAAATCTATATATTTCCGATCTAATTATCTGATTTGATTTGCTTCAGAGTTCTAATCACCTCGAGCCTTGAATCTCTAGGGACTAGTGGAGACTGTGGTATTGTGATCTGTGGAGTCTAAAATCAACTTCATGGCTTTAGAGTTATGTTGAGAGCTTGATTTTTTTTTCCAATTACGTGGTCAACTAGAGGAGCCATCTTCTTCAATTACATTCTAATCTTCAAGCAAAAATGTCAGGTAAAGTGTTTTATCCCTTTCCTTTTGTTTTGTACCTCATAAGATGTCTTACATAAGCTAGTTAATTATTACTCATGCTGGTTATAATAAAAACAAGAACATAGTTAGTATGTGCTAAATAAAAGCATGTGATCCTTAATAAAATGTCAACTAAGGAAATTAAGAATATCAGCAGCTTGCTTGCACATCTTATAGCTACTTTATTTTATTAACAATTTTCCTTAACTTGACAGGACAAAATACCATAATAGAATGGTTTTTGAAAAGAAAACTACCACCAGCCAGTGATGTGGATGGTTCTAGAAGGAATGCAAGAAGAGATCACAATGGACCAAATGTTAATAATTGCACTCGTCCATTGTTGCTGTCACGAAAAGAGGTAAATTTGGATGAGCTTCTTTATGATTCGTCTGAAAGGAAGAGAATATCGCAATATATTAGCCCAAATCTACAAGATGAGATTAGGCGCAAGTATTTGCTTAGAGGTCCTTACAGGCCACCACCTGGTTTTAAATATCCACAAAACATCATAGCAGACACTCCACGCTGATTTAGTTCCGAATGGTTCACCACGTATGACTGGCTAGAGTACAACGATAAGGTGGATAAATATTTTTGTTTATATTTCTACTTGTTCAGAGATAGTATTGAAGGACAAGGCGGGAATGATGCATTCACAGTAGATGGCTGGTCAGCTTGGATCAAATCAAATAGGCTTTGAGACTATGTAGGCGGTTGTAATAGTTTTCATAAAACGGCAGTAAAATAGGCTTTGAGACTATGTCCGCTGATGTTTTCGATAAGGAACAAATGGCTGTGGTACTACGGTACTGTTAACGCCAAAATTTGGCACGATTCATATCCATGTTCG
The DNA here is from genome assembly GCA_003991445.1 of Oryza meyeriana var. granulata. Taxonomy (NCBI): domain Eukaryota; kingdom Viridiplantae; phylum Streptophyta; class Magnoliopsida; order Poales; family Poaceae; genus Oryza; species Oryza meyeriana. The sequence goes on from RYFJ01001592.1 coordinate 111,632, forward strand.
GTTAAGGAAAGAAGCCATGTCAGCCAATGGAAGCTCATCTGGAAGAGACCAAACCTGGAAGGAATCGTGAAGACCACGTTATGGCAGTTATTTATCTTATCTATTAGATAGTTTTATCTTTTAGGAAACCTGATCTCTTGTCGATCGGTCTGTCAGTTTTCCTTTTTCTAGTTAGGAAAGTCATGTACCGTGTCCTTATAAGGACTCTTGTAACTCGGGGTATATATCGTATGCCCGGGGACCTTGTAATCGATCAATCGATCAATTAAACTTCGGCGCATCGCAACCTTTCGACGGGTTCTTGCTTCTCGAGCGGGGCTGCATGGTTAGGTCCGAACTCCTGCGAGAGGGTAAGACTCGTCACCCTTACCCAGGTGTATTGCCTGTCTACGGCTGCATCGGTTCGGTCCGACCTCTTAGGCCGATCAGGTATACCACATACGCGTGCGTAGATCTTATAGTTTACTGGGGGATTTATCATCAGTTCGTGCTGCATGGTTGGGTCCGACCTACTGAACTGCCAGCGATAAATCGTTCCTGCTAGGCTGATGGTTTTTGCGCAAGCGTCTTATCGAATGTATAGCCGGTAAGTTATTTTCATCACAGTTGCATTAGGTCCTATTGGCTCGTTGAGGTTCCTTTACTATTATCGATCTGTGCTGCATCAGTTAGGTTTGAACTACTAGATCGATAATAATAGATTTATCCTTGTCCGGGCTGATCGTGTATTGCGACGTTCTATCGGAGTGCTTAGCCGATAGGTTATCTTTATAAAGCCGACTGTATTATCCATACTGTTTTGGTCATCTATATTATCATCGGTTTTCTAGCTGATGCATATGTGTTTCCTCGGCAGTCGCTGGCTTCTTTTTGCTTATCTATTGATAATCGGCTCCTAGCCGATGCACATGTTATACTGACATCTTGTCTATTTGCTCATAGCACTATCGGTTTCCTAGCCGATACACAGGTGCCATCGCTATCGGCTACGAGGAGTCTATATCAGCCCGTATCGGCCGATAGCCGATTGCGCATTGCTGCCGATCCGGGGCACGAGGACCAAGGACCCGGGCGCGAGTACAGGCAGAGGCCGGGCACGAGCATAGCGGCATCGGCTGGAAGGAATCCGTATCGGCTTGCTGGCCGATTGGATCAGTAATCTAATTTCTTCATCTCCTTGTCAATTGCTGGGTCAAATTGACTGGCACGCCCGCGAACCTCAAATATTTTAGGACCTGCACTGGAGCTAAGCAGATCTCCCAGGCCTTCGCGTGTCACCAGACGCCGAACCAGATCGTCAGCAAGCTTTTTGGCACACCCGGCGGTTTTCGGCGTCAACAGGTACGTTGACAAACTAGGAGCAATAAAAGAAAGACTTATTGGTATTGTTCCTATGAATGAGACATTGGCTACATATTTGAAGTCTAACATTGATTATGTGTTTAAGAAGTATGGGTTGAGCTTCAAACAAGTTAGGGGACAAGGCTATGATGGAGCTAGTAAAATGAGAGGTGAGTTCAATGGTTTGAGAGCTTTGATCATGAGAGAAAATAGCTCACCTTATTATGTCCATTGCTTTGCTTATCAGCTTCAGTTAGTCATTGTGGCAGTAGCTAAGAATAAGGATGATATTGGCGATCTTTTTACATGGTATCTCTATTGCTTAATGTTGCTGGAGCTTCTTGCAAACGAAAAGGTATGATACGAGAAAGTCAACAAGAAAGAGTAAAGAAAGCAATAAGCAATGGGCAACTTAGTAGTGAAACTGGGTTAAATCAGGAACAGTGTCTTCTAAGAGCCGGGAACACTCGTTGGTGTTCTCACTATAAAACTCTTAAGAGTGTAAACAATTTGTTCCTTGACATTATTGAAGTGCTTCAGTATGTTGAGAAAGACGGTCCAAATGATGGGAAAAAATGTCAAGCACATGGTCTTCTTGATTATCTCAAGGATTTTGACTTCGTGTTTCATTTGCACTTGATGTTGCTTATTTTAGGACATGCGAATGCTTTGGCACTGTCTTTGCAAAGGAAAGACAAAGATATTTTGGAGGCCATGTTAGAGGTGAAATTAACCAAACAGAGATTTCAACAAATTCGAGATGATGGCTAGGAATCTCTTTTGGAGAGATCATACTTATTTTGTGAAGAGCATGATATCCCTAAATTGGACATGGAAGAATAGTATGTAGATCGGCATAAACCAAGGAAAAAAACTAACGACATTAATTTTCAACACTACATATATAATTGCTTGAATCTTGAGATTGACTTGCAACTTACAGAGTTCAATGACTGTTTCAATGAGGTAAATTCTAGTTTACTTACTCATATGGCAGCATTCGGTCCAAAGGATTCCTTTGATTCTTTTAAGCATGACATTCTAATAGAGCTAGTAAAGTCCTATTCGGATGATTTTGATGCAAGGCAACTAAAGGATCTTGAGCATGAGCTTCATATTTATCACACCCCGATCTGGCACTGTCGTACAACGGTACCAATTAGGGCGTGCCGCAGGATTGCAACATGAACTGCCTTCCTGTGGAACCGTGATACAGATACCAGTCCCAGGACACAGCACTGGTATCCACGGCAATTTGACGTGCATCATTGCAGTACCTTAAATAAATAAATAATTAAATAAACATATACCTTAACTTACGTTGTAGCTTCGGAGCAAGCCGGAGACAGCAACGAACAACACAGAGGCAGCAGCAGCAGCAGAACAGCGGACTAGTCCCAACACACAGGCAACAGCTGGGAACCAGGACGAAATCCTAATCTTCTCTTCACTGCAACTCCAGCATCCAGCTCCCGGCGGAGAACTATATGTATATATATAGAGCAAGGGTGAGTACTTACGTACTCAGCAAGCTAGGGGAACTTAGGTGGTTGTTGTAAGCTTCAAAGAGAGGTTGGTTATTTTGCAATCTGCTTTGTTTAAATCTTTTTAAATCCACTAGTGTGTGCTTCTCAACAATCAGGACGAGGTGAGTCTCGCCCGATTGGAGTGAGTTATATCAATCTTTGAATCAGCGCAACTCTCAAGAGTTGGCCTTCAGGATCTAGCGCCATCAGCTGATCCAACCTCATCGGGCCCATAGCCCTTCCATGTAACGCCCTGGTTTCCGGGTCGTTAAAAAATATTTTAGTAAAAACCTTAATTTCAAAAAAAAATTTGGCTTTTGTGTGCTTAAGGACCACTGCCGTAGATCTCAGTCTAAACCTCCTTGAAACCCTAAAAACTCCAGTCTCAAAATTCTCTCCTAAATTCAGAGACTTGAATTTTGCAATTTGATTGTCTCTCTCAAAACTTCCTTGGAAAAATTCAAAATCCAAACTCCCTTTGAATCCCTTTGGAAGCCTTTGATCAAAATACCCTTCCTTTGCTACTCCCAAAAATTCTCTGTACTCGGGTTTGAATTTTGCAATTCGAAGCCCTCCAATAAAACCCTTTGGAAATCGCCTTTGAAGCCCTCTATTTAAATCCCCTGATTTTGTTCCTCTCGAAAAACCCTAAATTCTATCGAGAACTCCCTTCTCGAAACAGCTAAATTATTTATTCCTAAAACCCTCAAATCCCAAGAATTAAATGCTAAATTCAAAATTCCCTCGAGGTAACTGCAATTCTATTCCATTACAAAATTCCCAAAATATCCCTGAGAATCAAGTTCCCAGTTTTAATCAAAGTTCCGATTCAAAGTCACCTATGAATCTTCTCTTTTCTTTTCCCAAATACCGTCTAGAATCAATCTATAAATAATTATGCTCAATCCAAATCCAGTCCCCTTTTGATCTCCTCCTTTCTTTTTTCCAAATATCATCAAATATCATATATACGTATATATGCCCAAATCCCATCTCAGAAACACCTTTCAAAAGTCCCCACAAATTTCCCCGAGTCACTGACCTCGAAGTAAAAAATTTAATTCAAGTCTGAACCCTCTTTTGGAACCCTCGCTCAGAATCTCTCTTAAAAATATATACATATCTATATGTATATATATCAAGAGCCCCCTTGATTCCCAGAATTCTACTATCCAAAACAGTATCCAACCCCTGGGAATTTATTATCTTTTCCCTCTAAAAATCCCCATCCTATTCTTCCAAATATATATATATATATATATTATATATATATATATATATATATATATATATATATATATATATATATATATATATATATATATATATATATATATGTGTGTGTGTGTGTGTGTGTGTGTGTGTGTGTGTGTGTGTATACATGAGTCCCTCTTGAATGTTCCCTTGATTTAAATTCCTGAGAATAATTCCAAACAAAAGTATCCTTTCAAATTTCTCCAAAAATAGTCCTAAAACCTCTGTAGAAATTCCCCAAATTTTTGCAGAATTCAAAACCCCATTCAAATCAAATTTCCAAATTTCAAATCCTTTCAAACCCTTTCAAACAATCTCTGGAAAATTAATGAATCGCACTGTGCACATCGGGCCACCTCCTTCCCTTCCTCGGCCTGCTCCTGTTCTCTCCCTCGCCGGCCTGCTCGGCCCGCAGGCATGTGCGCGGGATTAAAATCCCGGGGTCCCGCGTGTTAGCCACCCCCGCTCCGCTCTCTGTCTCAGCCATCCGATGCACACGCGGGGACGGTTGAGATCGGCTTTTCTGCCCGACCCTGCCTGTCAATGCCGTTGTTGTCCTCATCTTCTTCCTCCTCCCGCCGCTCGTCTTCTCTCTCTCCTCTCTGGAATTCTCCCGAGCCCTCTCTCTTCTCCCTCTCTGTCCTGCGCCTTATCGCTTGGTCAGCCTCTTAAAAACCACGCGGACATCATCATCAACGCCACCGCCCGCCGCCCGGCGTAAGACACGCCCCGCCATCGCCGCCACAAGCCCGGAGTCAAAAAGCCTACTGCCGCCGCTTTTCTTCTCAGCGCCGAGCCTCGGGAGATGAAGCGCACGCACGGGCATCTCGTCCAGTCGCTTCGCCATCATTCCCCGTCTCGTTTCTTGCCTCCGCCGCGCATGACGCGAGCCACAGTGGCCAGCACCATTGATGCACCTCGTCAGCCAAGCTCGAGCTTATCCCTTCTCCACCGCCTTAATTCTTCTTCCGCTAGCTCCCGAGGTTCCCTATATATATATGGCAATACCTTCCCCATCCCGGCCACCAGGACAAGCTCTCGAGTAAGCTCGCCGCCGAGAGCATCCCTCCGCCGCTTTCTGACCAAGCTCCCACCGCCGTTCCAGAGCGCCGCCAGCCAAACCGCTGCCACCGCCGAGTTCCCTGAGCCACCTCGAAGCTCCTCCGTCCCTTCCCGCCGTCAATTAGCCCTTAGAACAGAAATGCCCAATTTTCCCTCCGTCATCCGCCATCGCTGCCGCTTCGGTTCTCGCCGTTGCAGGAGGTAAAAACAAATTAATCCCTCTTCTAGCTTCCTAGCGAAACACCGCACCAAACCGCCCCATCCCGAGCCTTTCCGCCACTAGGATGGTCACCGGCGACGATTTCCTCTCTCCGCTCCGCCGCCGGCTCTGGATCGCTGTCGCCGACCATCTTCCGCCACCCATCTGTCCAATCCGAGCCGTCCATCATCCTCACCATCTCCTCCTCCTCCCAATCCTGTTGGCCGTCCTTTCTTCCTCGCCGCCGTTCGTCGGCGCGACCACGGCCGCCGTCGGCCGTCGATCTCTGCCGGCCGTCTCCTGTAGCCATCCAGCACCCCTCCTCTCTCTCAGTCATCTCTCTGTCCGGTGGACCCATTTACCTAATCCCTCTCCCTAATCACTCTGACCAGTGGGCCCGGCATGAGTTAAAAACATAATTAATCCTATACCTCTTACAAATGGGCCCATGCACAGTACTCCCCTCCTCCTCTTATTGCAAGTGGGACCACCATGTCAGTCTCCTCCTAGTCTCCACTTTCATCTCTCCCTATCTATGACAAGTGGGCCGCCACCCCCAGTCTCTCCCTTCAGCCTCTGACAGTGGGCCCCCTCTGTCAGCCTAAGAATATTCCAAGGAATATTCCTTTCCAAATTCAAATAATCCCTTTTTAATTCCAGAAAAATCCTCAAAACTTCCAAAATTCATATCTTCCAAACCATAACTCCGACTGAACCCGTTCAAGTCTCTAAATTTTTTCTAAAAATGAGATCTACCTCCTGGCACTATTAGTTATTAATAGTAGTATATTATTTCTAGGGTTTTATGTGTTTTTCTCTCGTTTCGCGTGTAGTCGACGCTTCGGAAATCCGTCAGACATTGGATTTTCGCGAGGATTCGAAGACGAAGACCGAGGCAAGTCACTCCTTGACCATATTGCTCCTAAATTTAAAATGTTTTAAAATGTTTTGCTTGCAAAATTGCATGGCTAGTGTGCACGTTAAATTGATCGGCCTCGGTTTGCGTGTCGAACCGATGGACCTGCTCTGTAGTTGCATAAACCTTGTAGGTCTCTGATATCCTATTCCTTGTCGCTCTACCTCGTGGTACCTCGGTAACCGTGCTCTCTGAGCATGGATTCCGATGATTCCACCCCCCGCAGCACTATTGTGTGTCGATTTGGGAAAATAGGGTTTCCAAAGATTTAAAAACCCGACATGCAATGTCGGCGGATTTGCGAAACAAAATTTATTTGCGAAAATTTCCGCGGTGCAAAGTGATTGCCTGTGTGGTCGCACTTCGTATTCGCATATAAGGACCGATTCCTTGGGGAATTCCATTTGAGCATCTCACAGTGCGACCACACGGGTGGAATGGGACACCCCTGGCTGAGTAACTAGTGTTCCCAGGATGGTTTTCAGTTGCTGATAAATGTGGGACTGGTTGGGTGCCAAGAGGGCGATATACCCCCATCCCTGAGTACAGGAAATGAGTTCCTGGTACTTGGTTAAGAGTGAGCACCCATTTATAGGGCAACGTGCTATCCTAGGAAGGCTTTGGAAAGGCCTTGTCGCGAACCTCCCCGCTTGGCCAGCATGGGAGTAAGCTCGCGTCGCGTGGGTAAAGCGTGCAATCTTTGCAAAGATCAAATGAACTGTTCGAACAGCCGCCCCATGGTTACGGGCAATGTGAGGTGATTCCTCTAGCGTAGATTTGTTTGCAAGTGTTTGCGAAAGTGATTTGTGGTATGGGAATAGTTACCAAAATCGGCCTTTGTGGCTGATGAATGACCTGAGTGGTCTGAAACGGGGCTGTGTGACCCGGGATGTCGATTGGCATCATAGTTTGGGCTTCCTGAGTGGGAGCGGTATATGTTTTGAGATGAGATTAAGAATGGCTCGAGGAGCTACTGAGATGAGTTGATGTCCTGGATGGGACTAAGGTGAAAAATAAGATTACATCCTGAGTGGACGAAGTTGAAAATAAAGTAATAGATGTTGATACAGTGGAAAGCTGCTTGTGGGCAGATCCACTAAACCGTTGTCGTAGTTCGACAGGCGGTATAAGAGTACCTGAGATCAATTAAAATTTGTTTCGTCCGCTCGAGTTGTTGAAAAGCAATTCGCGGACAGGATTGAGGCGAGAGCCTCCTTCTAGTCACAACGAGACAACCCACACTTTGGTTTTCGAAAATGTTTTCAAATGAAATGGTTTGCGAAATAAACCCCAGCCTACCTTTGATAGCCTGCATAACTCATGATTTCCATGACTTGCTGAGTACGTAAGTACTCAATTTATTTCTTTTCTTTCCTCCTTCAGGAAGAGTGAAGTGGAAGTGAAGATTAGGGTTTCTTTCCTAGTCCCAAGCCATTGCTTGTGGATTGGGTTCTCGCTGCGCTGTTGTTCCGCTGCTGCTGTTCTGTCTGCCGGTTGCTGCCTAGGGCTTGCCCAAAGCCGCAACTTATTAAGGTATAGTGTATATATATTTATTTATTTAGTTATTTGCTATGGTACGTCTCCGTTGACGCGGGCACCAGCAAGGTTTTCTGGGACTGGTACCGGCATTGCAGTTTCGTGGGAGTTGGTTCATGCCAATCTCCTGTGGCGCTTCCTCTCCGGCATCACCGTAAGGAGGTACCGGGAAGGAGGCGTTACATGCCGTCATTGACAACTTCATAACATTTTTCGAAATTGGATTCCCAATCGGCAAACATCATTTCACAAGCAGTTGTCAAATAAAATACGCTAAGGAATCATCTCACATCCGCCCATGACCATGGGCACGACTGTTCAAACACAGGGTAGATCCTCAACCATGCTGTACCAGGAACCCAAGAGGCAACCCCGATGCCCTCTCGCACGATCCACAGTCCATTGGCATGCAAGGCATCCCTGGGCAACTCGTTACTCCACCAGGAGTTGTCCCATATTACTCATGTGGTTGTACTGTTGTATGTTCGGATGAAATTCCAGAGGAATCGGTCCTTAGCGGTAGTGCGGGAGACTCGTCCTGCTGGTACGATCTCCATACCGTGGTTTTCGTAAACCATTTTATTTTCAAGGCACCGACCCAGGTGTCGGGTTTTCCAAAGTTTTGTAAACCTAAGTATTACCCATCGTAGACATTTTTAAATTTGATAGGCGATCACCGGTACCATGTCCGTCGACACGGGTATCGAGATCTATCAATGGAGGTGACAAGGATGTTTAAGGGAATCACAATCAATTAAGGAAGTCATGCAGCAAATGGGTTGGCGGCCCATCGGTTGTCCTGCAACCGCGGCCGAGAAATTATAACAGTGTAACCTAGTGTATGCGATTTGTCAAATAAAATACTTAGTTCCAAAATTATGGGTTTGAGATATTCAAAGATGACTTGCCTTGCTCTAGGTCTTCACTGGTCTTTGAGAAATCGTCGCGAAATCCGCTCCGAAATGAAATTTCCGGCGACTGTTATTATGGGCAAACACACAAAAATCTATACAAAGACTAGTAAAAAGATCCTATTTAGTGCTAATAATAGTGCCATTAGATAGATCTCAATTTTAGAAAATTATTGGAGTTGGAACGGAGTCAATCGGAGTCACGGATAAAAAGATGTGAATTTCCTAAGATTAATTGAATTTCTGGTAAAGGAGAAAGGATTTATTTTGAGTTTCAGAGGGGAATATTCTCTGGAATATCAAGGGCTGCCAATGACAGTGGGGCCCTTCTGACAGGCCTGGCCCACAGGGTAGAGGAACAGAGAGAGGCTGGCTGGATTGTGGGCCGGGATCAATGTGGCGGCCCACATGGTAGTGGCACAAGGGGAGGCACGGCTCATTGATAGCTAGGGCCCACTGTTAGGGGGCCGGGTTTATGGGATTGGACCGTGGTGGACCAAGGGGAAAAGGGCCCACCTGACAGGGCACGGTCCACGTGTGCGGAGCACACGCACCAGGTCGAGTTGGGTGGTGTCCGTGGGGGAAATGGGTACACGGTGGGGCCCTCGCGGCAGTGAGGATGGGGAAGGCCTAGCGTCGCCAGTGGGATCCGACAATCGACGGCGGCGGGAGTGCACTGGCGAGCGGCGGTGTTTCGCGGAAAGAAGACTACATCAGCGGGGAGAGGAGATCACAGGGAGTCGAGTGAACGGGTTGGATCGGGGAGAACGAGGTTCGACGGCGGCCGGCAGCGAGACTCCGGGGCGACGGAGAGAGAGAGAAAGGCGAGGAGACGGCGATGATGGCCATGGCGGCTCTCGGAGGCGAGCCGAGGAGAGCTAGGGGGCGAGAGGCATGCGGAGGAGACATCCAGAGAGGGTTGCGCAAGGGAAAACGGCGGAGGAGCTGTTGACACCGAAAATCACCGATCAGCGCTGAATAGGAGTTGATGATCTGGTTCGGTGCACTAGACACGTGAAGGCCTGGGAGATCTGCTTAGCTCCAGTGTAGGTCCTAAATTTGAGGTAACCGACTACCGTAGATCAGCTAGAATATCGGACCTAACCGAGGAAGTCCTAGCCAATAAGGTAGTCGGGGTAACGAGACTTACCCTCTCGCAGGAGTTCGGACCTAACCGATGCAGCCCGGCTCGAGATGCAAGAACCCGTTGAAAAGGGTGGTGATGCGCCGAAGTTGTATTGATCTGTGAGATAGTTTACATGGTCCCCGGGCATACGTATTTATACCCCGAGTTGATACAGTCCTGATCGGATACGAAACAGGAGTTTCCTAACTATAAAAGGAAAATTAACAAGCCCTGATTGGATACGAGATCTGATTTTCCTAAAAATCATTAAAACTACCTAATTTATAGATAAACTAATTAACTGCCATGCTGTGGTCTTCACGATTCCTTCCTGAATTCGGCTTCTTCTGGATTAGCTTCCATCGGCTGATATAGCCTCTTTCCTTAACCGAACATGATACCGAACCGTACCAAATTTTGGGGTTAATAGGAGCTCACCGAGGTGGCAGAGGGGAGCGGCGGCTCGATGCCGAGGGGAGGATGGATTTGGGGGCCGGGGAAGGTAGAGACCACGGCGCAGGGGTTCTCGGTATGTTGCGCTTATGGGACCGTGCTGCTTCCAAAGCTCGTCGGCGAGGGCGACACACTGGCGTGGTTGATCGGCGGCGGGGGTGGCCGATCTCAATGAAGACAACATGGCGGATCATCGGCCAAGAGGTAGAACCGAGAGAAGGAGGAAAGAGGGGCCTCGGGGGTATTTATAGGAGTGGAGAGGCTCGGCATAGAGCCTCGGCATCCAATAATGGAGCTCAAACTGGGGGGCTCGATTTTTGGGGAGAGAAGGGGAAAAACACGGCGCGGCGATGAAATCTCATGCGGCGGCAAATTCAATTGGGCGGCCGGGATTCGCGAGGCAGCGGAGATGGTCCATCGAACGGTGGAGTTTGGATTGCATGCGCGGGAGGAGCGGTGCCGAGCTCGGTCGTGGAGGGGGCGGTGGTGATGCGAGCGGTGCCACTTTTGACCACTAGACCGCGGTGAGAGAGAGACGAAAAGAGGGAAAAAGAGACGGAAAAGTGGGCGGCGAGGCTGTCTGCTGTTCGGTGTCTTGCGGCGCGCACCCTGGGGGGGACCGGCGCGGGGCCTTGGTGATGCCGGCACTGTCGGTCATTTGACCAAGCAGCGGGTGCGCGAGAATGGTAGAACGAGGCTGGGGAATGGAGGTTGAAGATAAACAGTGCTCGGGAGATCGGACGGTTGCGCAGGTGGGGAGGCACGTGGCGATCATCCGACCATGGCGGGGCGAGCTGCGCGCCGGGACAGGTGGCGGCGATCGGCGGACTGCGGCCGTCCACATATATATATGGGTATGTTTTTGGGAAATGCTCAAGGGAGTTTTGAGGAATTTTCCTGGGTTTAGGACGGATACATGACTTCTTCGGGTAGATATAAATACACACACACACACACACACACATATGGGTATGTTTGTGGAGGGTTTGTGTATATATATATACATAGAGAGAGAGAGAGACGGGTGTGTATATATATTTATGTATACACTTATGTTGGTGGATTTCAAAGGAGAGAGGAAACAAATGTATTTATGGGAAGATTCAACGGGGATTCAAAAGAGGGAATGTTCAGGGTTTTCAACATCGGATCTTCAGAACGGAAATCGAAGCGGATATTTGAAGGAGACGATTGAAGGACTTTGCCGTTAGGGTTTTGGAGAGGAGTTTGATAACGGCGATTCGATCTCAGAGGTTATTTCGGAACGGAAGATTTTGAGAGGAGGGATTGGTCGAGATCAAGGCGGAGAGACAGATTGACATCTAGGCACGACATACAACACAACACAACACACAAGATCAAAATTTTCACGGGTAGTTTTTAGCGAAAATATCGTTTAACGTCTCGCTGAAAGCGGGGCGTTACAAACCTACCCCCTTACAAAAATCTCGTCCTCGAGATTTGAAGGCGGATAGAGAGAGGAGAACAAAAGGGAAACTTCAGACTTCTTCGCAGCTTCTGTCACTTTTGGCATTTCTTCTGGTCAACTGGCAACCTTGTACTAGACTGGCAACTGCCCTGCTGGGCTGAGGTGGTCAAATCCGCTAGGGTTCTTCTTCTTTGAGAAGGTCTTGCTCTTCACCTTCTTCTTCCACTGTCTCGAGGTACTCAACTTCTTCAACTGGTTCGGTTTGCACGTGGTTCAAACATCCATGTCTGGCGGCTGGTGAAGCTTGAGAAACTAATCCACTGTTCTGCGGTCTTTGTCACGCCCAGAAACTCACCTGAATTTCTAAAGCTAATTTGTGCAATAAATCCTCATCCAGGAATCAGCCGAGGTACACAAATCGACAATTTTGATAAACATAACCAAATACGAAATAACGATAAATACTTACAACAGAGACACTTAGTCCTCATACAGAAGAAAACAGCAGCGGAACGGCAACTAGCGTAGCTTTAGCTCCAAGCCACAGGCAGCTCAACTGGGGTATAAGCCAAACACCAAACTTCTCATCCACGCACAGCTTCACTCTAAAGATTGCAATAATGCAAGACTGAGTTCCACCCACTGTACTCAACAAGCCACACTAGGAAATGCAATGTAATGCAACAGGATACCAAAGGAAAGGCATAGTATGGCTTATTTGCATAAAACCGCATTTAAAACATTTACATTTAAATCATTGAAACCATATAGTTTAATTAATATAAATTAATCCATCTCTGAACAACACCTCCAATGCAGTTAGGCAAACCATATTCTCCAACCTGGAGCTATCACTATTCATCATTTATTTCCATTAATGAGTAGTGTGGGACTAATCACAGAAATATTGCTAGGCTCGCTCATTAACCGCGCACGGCTAATTCGAATAGTTTACTCTGGCAGAGGTATACCAATTTACCCACAGACACAATCTCAACAATCATGTTAGCCATGCGTCGCAATACTCGAAAGTACCCGAATAGAGATTGTGACAAGACCATCCATATAACTCGCACAATAGGAGAGCCTCCCGCAAGCCTTCGGTTCCGGTAGGGGTGATCAAGTACTTCCTGTAAGACGGCTCGACGCCCAATGCATGGATTATTGTCACTGCCATGTGTGGACTTATACCAGCCACAAACACGCCCTGGTGCCTCCTATTGAACTCGTCATACTTCAAGTCCTGCTATCCCACTCTAGCTTGTGGTTAGCACGAATAATGCTTCGCAACAAGTAGTCCGCAAACCGGTCCTTAATTGTCATGAGCACCACTAGCAACATCACCAACCTGGTGCTCACAACCCACCATTCAGTCAAATTTTAGTTGACACATTTAATTAACAAACCACGACCAACTGTCGTGAACCACTAGCCATTAATCATTAATTATCGATAAGTGAATCATCAATTTTCCCCACATAAAATGACACTACAGTTTCTATGCATGGCTAAGCAAATCCTAAATAATCTACGCTAGATAAATAATTAAACATCCAGCTAATCAGTATTATTCACAAGGTATCAAGGTATAGATAAAATAACAAATTGCCATAAATATCAAGGAATATTGCTATTAAATAATTACCCGTAATGTCATTCTAAAGCATTTCATGCAATATTTTTAAAATAAAATAGATTTCACAATGGGATCAATATGCTCAAGGAGATTGTCATGTGACTTACCTTGCAATCGGAAAAGTTCTTCAAATAATCTTCCGACTTTTTCCGTAGACCTCCGCAGTCTTCCAAAAGATGATATAACAGTGACTATAACGTAAAACAATAAAAACCCTAACGAAACTCCAAATAAAACGTACAAAAACTAGCATAAACAAGTAGTTAATTATTTTAGATGAATTTAGGAAGAAGAACAATCGTATTTGGAGTTCAAAGAAAAGATATGGTTTTGAGATTGAATCGGAATAAATCAAAGGAATTAGAAAAGAATATTTCGGGAATATTTCTGGATTTTCATATAGAACAATTGTTTTGGATAAATGCTGAATTGGGTCCATGGTTAGTGCACGGCGTACGGTGGAACTTGGTTCATGATTTAGGATAGAATATGGGGGCCAGATGGGGATAGCTGCTAAGTGAGGTGGCAAGGGCCGAACATGGCCACATACCGAGAGACATGAATATCCGATGCGTCTGATCAAATGGGCTGGATCCAACTGCCGAGAGGTTTCAGGTACTGTAGCAAAGGGGGTTACTCATATACGCGGCAGAGAACCCTGCGTCGAGATGG